>CM056507.1:44041565-44310363 GCA_029783415.1 Anisodus acutangulus
ATAACAAACAATAGTTGTTGGATTCGGTATTAAAAAAAAAGCATAAACAACAAAATCAGCAGTTGTGAGATTTAGTAAACAGTTATTTAACTAAAAAGTTGAAAATTGGTGAAATTCCTAAAAGATAAAAAGTGTATATCCGTAGATATGCTTATGCAAGCCTAAAATGCTGGAATAGGCCTGCTTTATACTGAATATTTAATTTTAACTTACAAGATGAATTAAATTAATAATAACAGATCAAAGATAAAACTAATGTTATTCATTTAGAAAGGGAAAATTTGCCATGTATTATCGACATTGAGCAACTTTTCCATCCATCAGATTTTTTGTCTAATCTTACCCATGCATCTTTTTACACTTGAACCTAACAGAGCTCCAATCTGAAAATAATGTTAAACCATAGTCAATTGAGGGGTAAATTTGGACATGTGGAGTCCACCGATTTCATGTTGGAGCTCTGTTAATGGCAAGAGCAAAGATGAGACAATTTGCTAATTGTAAGGGTATGAATGGACCAAAAGTCTAACGGAGGAAAATTTTAAGCAATTTCTAATAGTATAGGAGCAAGCTTGGACGTTTTCTCTTAAAAAAAAAGAAGAGGATAACACCTGTTACCTTCTCAAAAAAAGAAAAAAAAATGAGGATAAACACAATGTTAAGGCTTTCTGTTGAAATAAAAGGTAAAATAGGGGACATTGTTATTTAGAAAGTAAAATGTATCGCCATAATTTACTATGGTTTTGAACAACTGGTACATTGAATTGGAATTGTATTATCTATGTGTTTTCTTTTAGTTTTTTGCCTCATTCAGCCTGTATTTTGAAAGCTAATATATTCAATTTGTAGATGGACCTGAAACTTGAAATATTTTCCCTGGGTGATAGTTCAAAAACTGTTGGAAAGCTTTATGATGTCGGTCGACGCAAGAGATCTGCAGGGCTATTACACATTGACCGCACACTTGACCTTCTTACTCCATGCTGTCATGGGGATTCACTTGTGGATCGAATGTTTTCATCATTGCCTCACAGTGAACGGATATCATCCTTAAGTCAAGCTAAAAGCTCCCAAAGCCAGGTTAAACTTGGCCCTACTTGTTCTCCCCTCACTGTTCAGATACCACTCAATAATTTCCTAAGAGAGGACACTTCAAGTTCTGACAACTTTCATCTGGTGGAAAGAGTTTAAGCATTTCTCCGTGGTTGGAATTCAAGAGAGTCAACTTCTCAAATGGTTGAGTTGGTGAATCTTAGCGCTAAACTTAGTGGTGAAATTTCCTCACAAGATTTTCAGAGTGACCTTCTTTGTGGTTCTTTTGTCTCTACTGAAAATTTTCATGGACCATCATACCTAGAAACCATACTAGAGCGAAGAAGAAAAGATGGGTCTGTTCTGATCAAGAAATGGGGTGCAGGAAAGTTTACGGAGAGAAAATATATCACTGAACGCAAAAATCCATCCTGGTTATGCTTCAAAATCAGATTTGCAGCCTATGGTTAAGGCATTAGTTAAAAGTCAGTCATCTCTTGCAAAAAACAAAGGAATCATCCAGCTAGCAGCAGCAGCATTATTTGCTTTAGATGAATCACATAGTGCTAAATGGGATGCATTTAACAGTGCTGAGAAGATACTGAATGTAATTTGCTGGGGACACAAGCTGAAGTCTTGCTGCTCAACTATGGAGATGTTTGGAGGTTAGAGGTGTACTTGTGGCGTACACTAGGGCGATCAAGGATATGTACGATGGAGCCAAGACCAGGGTACAGGCAGTAGGAGGAGATTCGGAACACTTTCCAGTGATGATGAGGCTGCACCAGGGATCTAACTCTTAGCCCATTCTTATTCGCCTTGGTGATGGATGGATTGACGAGACAAATCCAAGGGCATGTGTCATGGTGTATGCTATTAGCAAATGACATAGTCCTGATTGATGAGACTCGCAGCGGAGTGAACACTAAGTTGGAGGTTTGGAGACAGATGTCGGAGTCTAAAGGGTTTAGATTGAGTAAGACCAAGACAAATTACTTGGAGTGCAAGTTCAGTAACGGGAGCGACCTTGAGACATGCGTGGAGGTGAGGCTTGGTACTCAGGTCATTCAAAAGAAAGAAAGCTATAAGTACCTCGGGTCTATTATCGAAGGGAATGGTGAGATTGATGACGATGTCACACATTTGTATTGGGGCAGGGTGGATGAAATGGAGGCTCACATTTAGAGTCTTGTGTGATAAAAAGATGCCACAAAAACTTAAAGGCAAGTTCTATATGGTGGTGGTTAGACCGACTATGTTGTATGGGGCGGAGTGTTGGCTAATCAAAACTTCACACATCCAAAAGATAAAAGTTGCGGAGATGAGGATGCTGAGATGGATGTGTGACCATACACGGAGGGATATGATTAGAAATGATGATATCCGGGACAGAATGAGAGTGGCCTCGATGGAGGATAAGATGCGAGAAGCGAGGTTGAGATGGTTCGGACATGTGTAGAAGAAAGACACAAATTCCCCAGTGCGGAGCTATGAGAGGTTGGCTATGGACGGGTTCATGAGGGGTAGAGGTAGGCCGAAGAAGCATTGGGGAGGGGTGATTAGACGGGATATGGCGCATGTGCAACTTACTGAGGACATGACCTTAGATATGAGGTTGTGGAGGATATAAATTAGGGTAGAAGGGTAGTAGGTAGTTGAGCGTAGTCCTACTTGCGCTTACAAACTGGTAGTTGTAGTGTTATTATTGTAGGCCTGCTTAGCCTATCATACTAGTAGGCGCAATATTACTTTATAGTCCTCTGTCGTTTGATTTCTGTTGCTATGTGTTTTTTAGTGTACTTTATTTATCTTATTTACCTCCGTTAGTTGCTGCTTCTTGTTTTTTTTTCAGAATGCGCTATCATGGCTTATTCGCTTTTGTTACCATCATTTTCATACTGCTTTAAACTTCTTGTCTGGGTATGACCGTTTATCGTGATTTGCTTGTGCTTGTGCTTTGTCTTGAGCCGAGAGTCTTTCGGAAACAACCGCTCTACCTACCAAGGTAGAGGTAAGATTTTCGTACACTCTACCCTCCCTAGACTCCACGTTGTGGGATTTCACTGGGTATGTTGTTGTTTGTTGTTGTAGTTGTCCACCCAATTAAAGTTTAAAATCATAGTAGAATGGGATTGTTCCAAGTAAAGTCCAGGAATGAAGGCTTATGTCGGAATCGGTAAGCTGATATGCTATTACTGGGTTTCATCCTCTGTCAATTATCGACTCGGGAATGAACGAAGTCGCTTCACTTCAAAGTAGAAGTTTGTAGTAACGGCGGACTGACAGATCAGCTCCTGACAAGAAGATATCTCGATACGAAAATTATAGGGACATTGGCGTTTGATGTGCTAATTTGACTTAGTTACTGCATTGAGTTGGTTATAGTAGGAAAGAAGAAACAATTATTTCAAAGTTTGGTCAAAGAATCATCTGGTAGATGTATCCAAGCATTACATTATAGATATACCTCTTTGAGAAATTTTATCTGCACTTGGTATTTACATCAAATACAATAACATACCCTGTGTAATCTCATAATTGTCTGGGAAGGATAATGTGTATGCATGCACTATGCAGCTCTTACCTCTACCTCGTGGAGGTAGAGAGACTATTTCCGTTAGACCCTCGATTCAAGCTCAAACTCCTCTTCAGCATACACCTCTCTACTTACCCCCACCAACAAGCGTACACTAGTTTTTGCTCAATGTTCTATCTATACATTTCCAGATATCATTGCTTCGATACGTTCTGCTCGCTTTGGAGACTAAACAATGAAAATAATACGTAACTTGCTCATTCGCAATTACTACCACAAGAAAGTCGTCCTTATCTCCAAAAGGGGCTTATGCACTCCACGACTTTCTTATATTATGGGGAAAAAGTCACTTGAAGCTTCTCTCCTTACCATCAAGCGGCTTTGAGCTCCTCTGACGCACCTAGTTGAGCGGTCCTCGCACAAAATACCTTTTGAAATTCTATTCTCTTCTATTCTATGTGCTAACCTTGATGACTAAAAGGGTTTGACTCTTTGCTAATATAAAGTTGCTCTTAATTTTCTTTTCATTTAAACCAGTGCTCTCAATAAAGTATCAATTCAAGTAGCATGAAGGAGAGTCCCTTTGGGTACATCCGAAAAGATTGAGACGATATAGAGAAAATTAACACGGTTCTCGTGCAAAGATAACACACATGAATTGATGAATGAATCGAATTTTTGAAGAAAACAATTTGCATGATGAAGAACGAAAAGAACCACAATAGTAACATTCTCAACAGCTCCCTGATTATTCCAATTTCATCCACGAGTTAAATTATTACTACTAATATTTACCAAATAACCAACATTTTCATTGTAACTCTTGAAGTCTCTTTAGCATATAGATGCCTAAAGAGATAAACTTCATATATTTACGCCTAAATTCATAAAGATCTAATCCTTTTCTATTTTTGAAGTCTCTTTAGCATATATATATATTTTTTTTGGTTGTGATGGTAAGCTAATATACTTTGATATAGATTCTAATCAATTGGTTGACTTGGTGAAAATTCAGTGAAAGAATAGTGTGTTAAATGATTTTTTGTTTTCCTTGAAGAATCTAAATTCTTAATAATATGAGCAAGTTTTCATGCTAAATCATACTTTGATGCTAACCAATGACACCATATTAATTTATGAGTAGATATGCAAATTTAGAACTAAAAAATAAATAAAATTAAAAATCAGATTCACTAGATTTTGATCTAAATCAGGCAATGATAACTTTTCTGTTCAAACTACTTATAAAAACAATTGGTTACAATACTGATTTTGGTCTGAAAATTGCATTACTGATTACAAGTTAAATCATTTTAAAAGTCGAATATAAAATAAATTAAATAGCATGATGAAAACTTGCTACCTGATGCAATTCCTCATACAAGATGAGCCCAGATCAGAAAAAGGTCCATCCGGCAAAAAGAGAACGATGGCCCAGCCCAAATTTAACGGGCTAAATAGAACCAAACAAATGAGCCCAAATTCGAATGCTTTAAATCCTTGGCAAAACCCTCCGCCGCCGCTTTGCTCCCTCTTCATCTCCATCCAATGGTACGTTCCATAATGCCTCTAAATTTTCAACTTCAGTATATTTGTTATTATCATTTTCACAAGTTGTTTATCTATGTTGTTATTTTGGCCTAACTCCCTATGAATACCTTTGATTGTTAATGAAATCGATATAAGTTGTAAAATTGAAAGCTGATGTACTAATTTGTGTTTAAGAAGAAATATTTTCTAATTTATAGGACTAATTTGAGCCCATTAATTTTTGTTTATAAAGTAAGAATCAATTTTCTGCAAATCTAAATGACTAATCTGGACCCTCTAATTTGTGTTTAAAGAAGTACGTATCAACTTTTTTGCTAAATTTAAGTGTCTACTTTGTACTCATAATTGTGTGTTTAAAATGTTAGAATCAATTTTCTGCAAATCTAAGTGATTAGTTTGTGTTTCTGATGTAAGAATCAATTTTTTGAACATCTAAGTGACTAATTTGCATTCATGAAGTAAGAATCTATTTCCTGAAAATATAAATCACCGATGTGCACACATTGATCCGAGCAGGCGTCAGAGAAGAAGTTGAGCAACCCAATGAGGGATATCAAGGTTCAGAAGCTAGTCCTCAACATCTCCGTCGGTGAGAGCGGAGATAGACTTACCAGGGCGGCCAAGGTCATTTGCCTTCCTATAGCGTTTAATGCTAATTTAGAACTTGATTTTTATTGTTATCTTGTGAAACTGAAGTCAGCTATGCGTTTGTTTCGTACTTGTAGGTCTTGGAGCAACTCAGCGGTCAATCTCCTGTTTTCTCCAAGGGTGAGCTTTTTAAACCTTCAATTTGTTCCCCTTTCCTCATTTCTGATATTTAAGCACCTTTGTGGGTGAAATGTATTGTCAGTACTGTGGAGATGTGGTCTAATTTCCATAAAGTTGTTTAGTATTGGAATGAAATGGACCTAATTAGAGCTGAAATAAACAGGATTCTTATAGTGGTGTGTAATATAGGTTTAGGTATAATGTATAAATGTCTAGTTGTGGGGAGTAACCAGCCTTGTTTCCTATATGAATAGTGAAAATGGGTTATGGAGGATTCATGTAACAGCAACACACCCCTGACCCAACTTTTTTGGGATGAGGCGTAGTAGTTGTTTTTGGCATTGTGAAAATGAATCGTATTGACACAGTTAAGCATGAAACAACCAATAATTAATGGTTGTATGCTTCTGTAGTTATGTTTTTCTTGACCTAGATATGCAAGAATTGGAGGAACTCTGAGTTTGGAATTGTTAAATAATATCTGGACTTCCACGAGACACAAATAAACTGGTGTTTATGCATTGATACATTCGTGCTAAGACAAATACGTTAATCCGATGATTTGTTTATTTATGTTGCGTGTTGACTTTAACTGATGGAGTGGTTATCCCTTATTTCTTTATTGAAGTGGTTATTGCTCTCCTTGACAGCTAGGTATACTGTGCGGTCCTTCGGAATCAGGCGTAATGAGAAGATAGCTTGCTATGTCACTGTCAGAGGAGAGAAAGCTATGCAACTCCTTGAGAGTGGATTGAAGGTCAAGGAATACGAGTTGTTGAGAAGAAACTTCAGCGAGACTGGCTGCTTTGGTTTTGGTATTCAGGAGCACATCGATCTTGGAATTAAGTAAGTAGATTGCTATCTCTCTATACAGTTATTTGGAGTACTTTCATCTCGTTTTCTTATTTGGAGTATTTTTCACATTCTACATAAATTAGTTATAGAAGCGCTGCTAATTTTATGACGGGGAGTTGTTTTTTGTCATGGGTTTTGCTCTTGTGTCTGGATCATTATGCTTTAAATTATGTTGCTTGAGCCACATTAAGCATATAGACTAAGGCATAGTTCATATCATATGAGGGGAGTCAAAATATAAAGAAGTAAAAACATGAAGAAGCCGAGAGAATTCACCATTTATATATATACATAATTTGTCTTTACCTATTTACACAGTCTAATTCCTTGGACAAGGGTGGCTCCACCACTGCTCATACGATGTTATACGTTATGCTTATGCTCTGTGTACTGATGTCTGTACAATGATTGTGCTTACTAATTTGTTTGGCATTCTATTCTTTTATCTGTTTTACAGGTATGACCCTTCAACCGGTATCTATGGTATGGATTTCTACGTTGTGCTAGAGCGCCCAGGATACCGTGTTGCTCGTCGTCGTAGGTGCAAGTCTCGAGTTGGAATTCAGCACAGGGTAACAAAGGATGATGCAATGAAGTGGTTCCAGGTTAAATATGAAGGTGTTATCCTTAACAAATCCTCAAACATTCAGTAAGTTGAAGTCAAGTGTTGGGTCTGTTTGTCTCCCATCAGCAAGTTCTATGTTTTTTATGCATTTTGTAGACCAACATTTAATACTCTTAGCGGAGTTGAAAAGTTTTGGAGAGTTTATGTTATTTGGCATGTCTGGATATCTTGGTTTGTTTTCATTTTGGCTATCAGATGATTTTTATTTTATCCTTATTAATATAGGTCAAATCTCAGTAACTACATGCATAACTAAATGGAACATTTTCTTCAGGTAATTTTTTAAAGTATATGATAGATTAAAAGATAATAATTTTGGGACATATTATCTAACCTGTGAATATTAGGTAAGACAAGGACGATGATCTTCAAAATATCTACTACAAGTATTATTTTGAGATAATGGTTCAAAAACACTTGAATTATCATTTTTTGACGAATTTTACATTGAAACTAATCAATTATTTTCTTTTTCTATCTGAATTATCACCGTTTATGTATTAAAACACACCTAAGTAATAGTCCAGATAGGAAAAGGGAACAACTAATAGTTGGTCTAATCAATTTTGAGGTGTGTTTTAATATATAGATGATGATAGTAGTTCAGGTAAAAAAAGGGGAATATCTTATAGTTAAAATATGAAACTTGCAAAAAATTAATAGTTCAAATATTTTTTTGGCTATTAACTCTATTATTTTCAATAATTGATGTTTTATTCAGTACATTTTATCTGCATGCATAATAATCAACGTGGAGAACGTTAGGAAGTCATTCTCAAAGCTATAATAATGGACTCAAAAGACAATTCTGGAACTTGTTAGGTAGTCGATAATATTTTTATTCTCATTTTGAAAACTTATACACATGTTTTTTCAGTTTTTTAAAAGAAATGAAAAATAAAAGGATTTACTCAGAGAAAAATTTAAATTACTTTCTCTGTCCCAAAATACTTGTCATGTTTAGCTATTCGAGAGTCAAACTACATGAACTTTAATTTGACCAACATTTTAAGTTATATTTTTTTTGTAAGATTGCATTAATCTCCATTGAGGAGTATTTCTCATTAATACAAATATATATAGTGTGTACAATGTTGAATCCTAATTGAATAAGGATCTTGTATTTACTATAATTATACACTACTATTAATTACAAAATATATGACGAATATATGGTAATATTCACTAAAACACCCCTCAGTCGGAGCGGGAGGAGGCCGGACGCTGAGATTGGATCTGAAGTCTAGGAATATCTGTCTAGGAAGTCCTTTAGTGAAGATATCCACATATTGATACGAAGAAGGCACATGCAACACCTTAACATGACCTACATCAACATTCTCACGAACAAAATGTATATTCATCTCAATGTGCTTGGTTCACTGATGCTGAACCGGGTTATGAGATAAGTAGATCGCGGATATGTTATCACAGTACACCATAGACGCCTTACGCAAGTGACACTGAAGCTCCAAAAGAAGGTTTCGGAGCCAGCAGTTCTCAACAACAACATTGACAACATCTCTATACTCGGCTTCTGCACTCGATCGGGATAGGGTGGCTTGCCTTTTGGCAGGCCACAAAATGAGATTATCACCTAAGAACACACAGTAGCCGGAGGTGGAGCGTCGCATGTCCGGACAGCCTACCCAATTGGCGTCCATATATGATATCAATCTGGTCGGTGCAGAGGGGTAGAGATGTAATCTATAATCAAGTGTGCCCTTAACGTATCGAATAATACGTTTAAGAGCTGTAAAATGAGGTTCCATGGGGGCATGCATAAACAAACACACATGTTGAAGAGCATAAGCATTATATCAGGCCTGGTGAAAGTAAGATACTGAAGTGCACCTGCAAGGCTCCTATAAAGAGTGGGATCAGACACTGAAGCACCGACATTAGCACTAAGCTTCGATTTTGAGTCAACCGGAGTAGACATGATCTTGCAGTTCACCATTTTAGCCATGTACACAATTTCTTCGGCATACTTACGCTGACACAGGAACATAGTATATGCAGATCTAGTCACTGATATCCCTAAGAAATAACTCAACTTCCCCAAGTCAGTCATAGCAAATTCGAATTTCAGCATAGCAATGATCTCAGTTTTCAAAACATCAGAAGAGGCAGTGAGAACAATATCATCCATATATAATAACAAGTATGCAATATTACTATCTCGATGAACTAAAGAGAGAATGATCACACTTGCTGCATACAAACCCACTATGCATAATATAATTAGCAAAGCGTTCACACCACGCTCTGGGGGTCTGTTTCAAACCATATAGTGACTTACGAAGATTACAGACATAGTGAGGGGCCTCCGGATGGATAACGTTTGGCGGCTGGTGCATGTAAACAGTGTCTTTCAAGTCCCTATGCAATAATGCATTCTTGACATCAAGATGATGAATCATTCAATGCTTACCCATAGCTATGCTCAGAACCGTGCGGATGGTAGCTGATTTAACCACCGGACTAAACGTCTAACCACAATCAATACCCTCCTGCTGATTAGTACTATTAGCCACAAGTCTCGCCTTATAGCGCTCAAGGTCACCACTGTCTCTAAATTTGTGACGAAATAGTCACAAGCATCAAATCACATTAACCCCATCCGGTCTAGGAATCAAATCCCAAGTGTGTTATTTTGTTAAAGCATTAAATTCCACACGCATGGCTGAATTCCAATTCGGGTAAAATTTGGCTAATTTTGAATTTTTGGGAATTGGGGATATAGTTTGTGTGGAAAGGTTAAAATGAACTTTGGGCTTGAAAATCCTGTGTTGGGCACGGGTTTCCATTCGGTGTGTGGGGGACGGGGCTGGTTGGGTATTTGGGTGGGGTGCTGGCTGGTAGGGTGTCGGGTCAGGACTGGAAATCGAGAATTGAGATGTTGGGGCAGTGACAGTGGCAAAAAGTTGCCTGGACTGGTCGACGGGGTAGATGTGAGTGAGGTTCAGGTTCGATGACTGGGTCTGGTTGGGTGTGACTGGGTATCGGGTCAAATCAATGGGTTATGGGTGGGTAGGTATTGGGAATGGTGACGGTGACTGAGTTGGTGGTGGGAATGGTGTCAGCGTTGAGAATGGTGACTGGGTTGGATTACTGTGACTGCGTGGTTGTGGGGCGATCACTGGGTAGGTTTGACCGATGGGAGATTGGGCGGCATATGACAGTGACATTAGTTTTGGCGAAGAGGATAGTCGGCGGGTGTAGAAGACAATAACGGGATGGGTCATCTCTGTCGGGGAAAGGTCCGACAGATTTTCGATGGTGGCAGCGTGATAGGGTGGTGACGGACCAGATGGGAAAGTGGTGGTGGCACGACGGAGTTCGGTGAGGACGACAAGAGAGGTATCTGACTCGTCTAGAAAGATGTAGTCCGTATTTCAGATTTTTTGGATGTTTGCAAATGGTAAGATAGTCTCGTCAAATGTGACATGACGGGAGACATGGATTTTATGAGCAGATATGTCATAGCATAAATACCCCCTATGATTGGGCGGAAAACCTAAGAACACACATGAAGTGGTGCGTGACGCCAATTTATGTGGGGCAGTGGAGGCAAGATTTGGGTAGTAAAGGCAACCAAAAATCTGAAGGTGATCATAGGAGGGGATCCGACGGTAATGGATTTCGACGGGGGTCTTATTTTGAAGAGTGCGGGTAGGTAAAATGTTAAGGATATATTATACCATTTTGACTGCATAGACCCAACAAGAAGGGGGGAAGAGAGGCATGAAAAAGGATTGTACGAACCATGTTATTGATAGTACGGATGATTCGTTCGACTTTACCGTTTTGTGGGGAAGTGTGGGGATACGAAAACCGAAAGACCATACCATTGTTTTGCAGAATTTGAGAAAAGTGGAATTATTAAATTCACGACCATTATCACATTGGAATTATTTGATGGCTTTTTCGAACTGCGTTTTTTTATAAATACGAAATTCAAGAAACTTGACAAACACTTCATACTTGAATTTAATAGGATAGACCCAGATAAAATGAGAAAAATCATCTAATAAAATGAGATAAAATTTATGACCCAGTAAGCTAGTGATGGGAGATATCCATAAGTCATCATACACAATATCAAATGGAGAAAACGTAACACTTAAAGATGATTGAAACGGAAGGCGAACATGTTTGCCTAACGGGCAAGAAAAAAATTATTGGGCAAGTTCCCCATTGTTACATCTAATAAAATTATTGCTTCTAAGAAAATTAAAAACATGAGCTCCTGGGTGTCCAAGTCTATTATGTCAAGTTGACGAAGAGATAACAGTGAGAGAGATAGGTGAGCGGGAGCTGGCAGCGGAGGTGTATGAGAAAGGATAGAGGTCCCCCATGCTATTACATCTCATAAGAGGTGTCTCCGTATGAAGATCATTCACAGTAAAATCAAAAGGGTCAAAATCAACAGAAACAAAATTGTTACGAGTAAATTTTCGGACATATATTAAGTTTTTAATGATGTTGGGAGCATACATGATGTTATTTAGGGAGAAGGGTGGGTGAGGCGGTTGGGTGTAGATTGTACCATAATCCTGAATTGGAATGCGATGACCATTACCAACCGTAATAAATTGAGGATACTTTAAACGAAACAGTTTGGGAAGATTACCTGAAGAGCGGGTGAGATGAGACGTGGCTCCCGTATCCATGTACCAATTTTCATCGGGTTGTTGGAGATTTAATGTGTTGAAGGCCTAGCCCAAATCAGTAGGGGTCAGACCCGATGAAAGATGTTTTTGCTGGCCCAACGAAAAGTGGGCTTGCTGGGACATACCGGGCGCCAATAGTGGGCCTAGAAACTGGCCCAGAATCCCAGGCTGCCCTGAGTTGGGATACTGGGCCGCCAGTTGCTGAACTGAGAATGGGGCTGAGGCATAGGTGCCAATGTTGGGCCACTGCCCTGGGCCGGCCCACGGTGGTAAGCTGTTGTTGACCTTTACGGCCTCCAAAAAGCAAAACGTGACAACTATTTTGAGACCGAAGGAGTATATAGATATCGGATTCGTTCAAATCGTGTGCTATAAAGTTTTAAATCATTAAAAACGTTACTCGAAATAGATATCGGGTTCATTAATTCAATTATTAGGTAGCTACAACTACCACACCAATATATAGTTATCAATACACTATATATAATCACCTGCCAACCTCGCCACTCATCAATGCAAATAATCATCCATAAGTCATCTATACACAATAATCACCATTAATGACCACTATTGTTTGCAACCAAAATAGCTAGTTTTAGAGTGTGGTTCCTCGAACAAATAGTAATTACAATATCATTTAGGGTGTGTTCGGTATGAAGCTGGAAAGTGTTTTGTTTGAAAAATAGTTTTTTGGAAAATGATTTGAAGGAAAATATGTGGCTTTTCTTAATTACTTATTTTTTCATGTTCGATACGTAAGTAACAAATATTATTCTAAAAGCTATTATGGGAGGTGGGGGTGCGGGTAGGGGTGTGAGGTGGTGGGGATGCAGGCTACTAGGGTGGGGTGAAAGTGTGGTTATTGAAAGGTGGGGAGGAACTTGTTTTCCCTATTTCCACTAGGGAAATCATTTTCCTCATTTTTAAGAAGCCTATTATTTTAGAGATAATATTTTTTTTAATTTTGACCAACCGAACATGAGAAAATTGAAAATATTTGCTGAAAAACTTTTTCGCCCATAGTGAACACACCCTTAGAGTTTGCTTTCTCAAACAAATAGTAATTACAAAACCATTTAAATCAAAATTTTCTACCATATTTAATGAATAAAATATTTACTAATTATTTTAATTACTTTACCATTATATTAAGAACTTATAAGTAAATCTAATTTAATAATATTGAGATGGTGAGAAAACAAAGTATTGTTAATCATCCAGTTTAAGTCGAGACAGTATCTGAACTAAGTATATTTAAAATAAATGAATAAATAAATTAATTAACGAAACCTCACTATTGCTACCAGTACGGCTTTTCACATTATTTTTTTATCATTGGGGAAACATCATTAATTCATGAGTAGGTGACAAATAAAATTTTATCATGGGGATATGCAATTGTCAATGATTCTTACTTCTTTTCTATTTTGCTTTAAATAATTTTATCTAATATTATTGGGATATGCAATTTGTCAATGGAGCCATTTCCTTATGTGTATTCCTGTCAAAAAAACAATGGCAGAATGATTAATCAATTAGTTTATTGTTTTAAATTTCTTTAGTACCAATGATTGTTTTGTGGTGATAAGTGATGAAGGTGCGTGTATTTATTTTACAGGATATAATAAAAAAAATAGAGCATGATTTTTCTATCTCTATTTGTAATGATTTACCTACTGCTTTTTGGAATACGAAGAAACATATTGTTTATCTTTGTGAAGGGGAAAGTCCCGAAGGCGAAACCCCCCACCTGTACCAGAGGCCCCTTGGCCAGGTGGAATGTAAATCGAGGGATTTGCGCGAGTGACAACCTTGCAAGGGAGAGGACCAACGGGACACGAACCCAGCAACAACCCTTTCAATATTTCAGCAAAGACTGTCACCACACGGATTCGAACTCGCAACGTCGGAGTGGTTGTACCCCAATCAACTTGCCACTTACCAACTCGCCTGTGCCCCTGGGGGCAACATATTGTTTATCTTCCATATGAAGATAGTTTCATTGAACAGAATATTCCGACAAAGGCAAGACCTTATCAGATAAATTCTGAATATCTGGAAATCTGTAAGAAATAAATTTCTACTCTTATAGACAAGAAGTTAATTAGACCTTCAAGCTCCCTATGGAGTTGTACATTATTTTATGTTAATAAACATGTTGAACAGGAACGAGGAGTTCCAAGATTGGTTATTAATTATAAACCCCTTAATAAGATTTTAAAATGGATTAGATATCCTATACCTAATAAGAAAGATCTTCTTGACCGATTATATCAGTCAAATATCTTCTCAAATTTTGATTTAAAATCAGGTTTTTGACAAATACAAATTTATGAATCTGATATGTATAAAACTGCATTTTCAGTTCCATTCGGACACTATGAATGGAATGTTATGAATTTTGGCCTGAAAAATGGCCCATATGAATTTCAACATGTCATGAATGATATTTTTACTTCATATAGTGATTTTATCATTGTTTATATTGATGACATATTAGTTTTTTTCAAAACTATACATGATCATATCCGACATCTTGAAATTTTCAAGAAAATTACTATTACTAATGGGTTAGTCATATCTAAACCTAAAATGAATATTTTCCAAACAAAAGTTAGATTTCTTGGTCATAATATTGAACAAGGAAAAATTGTTCAAATTACTAGGAGTATAGATTTTGCTTTGAAATTTCCAAATGAAATTCTTGATAAAACCAATTACAACGATTTTTAGGGAGTTTAAATTATATTTCCCCTTATTACAAGAATTTATCTATTGATGCAGCTATCTTATATGATAGGTTAAAGAAGACTGCTACTCTATGGATAATTGCCCATACTGAAGCAGTTAAAAAGATTAAAGAAAAAGTTCTAACTTTGCCATGTCTTATGCTTGCTAACCAAAATTGGGGAAAGATCATTGTGACAGATGCCTCAGACATTGGATATGGGGGAATTCTTAAACAAATAAATCCCATACTAAACATGAATATCTTATCAGATTTCATTCAAGGAAATAGACTAATAGTCAGAAGGACTATGCTACTATAGCTAAATAAATTCTTGTTATAGTAAAATGTGTCCTGAAATGCAGGATGATCTTTACAACACTAAGTTCTTAATAAGAACTGATTGTCATGCAACTAAATTTATGTTTCAAAAGAATTTCAAGCATGATGTATCCAAACAAATGTTTGCAAGATGGCAGACTCATTTAGCCTCATTTGAGTTTAAGCCGAGACAATATCTGAACTAAGTATATTTAAAATAAATGAATAAATAAATTAATTAATTAAACCTCACTATTGCTACCATTACGGCTTTCACATTATTTTTTTTATCATTGGGAAACATCATTAATTCATGAGTAGGTGACAAATAAAATTTTATCTTGGGATATGCAATTGTCAATGATTCTTACTTCTTTTCTATTTTGTTTTAAATAATTTTATCTAATTTTATTGGGATATGCAATTTGTCAATGGAGCCATTTCCGTATGTGTATTCCTGTCAAAAAAACAATGGCAGAATGATTAATCAATTAGTTTATTGTTTAAATTTCTTTAGTACCAATGATTGTTTTGTGGTGATAAGTGATGAAGTGCCTAATGTATTTATTTACATATAATAAATATATAATTTTATATAAAAATAATTAAATATTAAAATATAAATATAAATCTAATAAAATAAAGTTATTATTTGATAAAAAATGAAATCTTCATATTCCGTAGCAATGGTCGATATGCTTTTGTAGTGATGGTGATGAGGTGAGGGTGGAGAGTTGAGTGGGTTAGGGATATATGGGTGGACGGGGGTTGGGAGGAGGGGGTTGGTGGTGTTGTGATGACATAAGTGGTTAGTGATAGTGAGTGGGCGTTCAGAGGGTGGAGATAGGGTAGAAGGATGGATGTGGCGGGGTGGTGGTAGTAATTGCGATAGGTGGGGTGGAGAGGGGGTAGTGGGGTGGTGGTGGTGATTGTGATGGAAAAGAGGTGGTTACTGGGGTGGGGTGGGTGGTGGGGTGTGGAGCATGGGAGTAGGAGGGTGGTGGATGGGGGTGGAAGTAGGAGGGTGGATAGGGGTGGGGGTGAGGGGGCGTGGTGATGATGGTGAGGTATGGGTGAGGTGGAGTTATTCATAGGGGTGAGCGGGTCCGGGTACCCTAACATTTTTTAACTACCCGGACCCTACCCGGTAAAAGATCGGTTCTTAAATTTACTACCCGGAACCTACCCGTAGCAATCATTACCCGGAACCTACCCGGACCACAGGTCCTGTAGGTTCCTGCACTCTGTAAATAAAAAATACAAATTAAGCAACAATTTTTAAGCCTATGAGAATAAAAAAGAGTTCTAAAATAATTTCATCAAGTAGTTTTTTAGCCTACAATCAGAGTTTTTAGTACTCTTATAAGAAGTTTTAGAAAACTTATTCATTGTAGAAAAGCTAATTCTGTTACCAAAGCCTAAAATTGCAAGCCAAATTTGACACTCAATTAATTGAACGTGTTGATTTTAAAATAAATTTGAAAATATCTAAATTAAACTTATTTTCTTGTTCATAAGCTCTTCGATACAAAAGAAAAGCTTTATTATACTAGTGGTCCAAATGTTTCTAAAAAAAATTAAAATATTTAATATTTTATAGGTTAGGAGTATCGGTTAGAATTAGGGTACCACTGTCTCTATTCTTGGAGCAGAACAGGACCGACATTGATCGGTTCCTAATTTTACTACCCGGACCCTACCCGTTATTATAATATATCTACCCGGAACCTACCCGTTAGTGTCGGTTCCGGTCGGGTATCTGGGTACCCTGTACCCGTGCTCACCCCTAGTTATTCATATAAAAATATCTCTTAATGATTGACCTCATCATTTGTTTACACTTAATAGAGGTCAATTACAATATTTCAAATATTTATTTTTATCATATCTAACCATTTAATACGTCCGAAGACATCTGATCGAATCAGATCTTGTACAAAGTCTGAAAATCATTCAGACCCTTTAATTGCTCTTTATTTTCTTCAATGTTAAATTTTAATTATTATAAACTTCTTTTTTTCTCCGATTATCTCCCCTACAGAACCACCACATCCATTACTAACATGTATCTTCATTCTTCATCAAATCAGTCATAGCAATGGCTTATATTAACTTCCATTACTTACTATTAATTCTTCCCAATTATCACATCACCATTGGCAAGAAAAGTATATAGCTGATATGCATTAACGGGAAAATTGTGGCTTCTCCGATAGTACAGTAGGTAGGGTTAGATTTGGGGATTTGGAAAAATAAATGAGTTAAAAATTGAATCTGTTTTCTTCTTTTTTCTTTTTGAAATTTGAGTTTTGGAGTCCAAAATTGATTTCAATGGAGATATGAAACTTCAATTTTGCTGGTGGATGTACAAGGCTACGGCGATGAGATTTCTATATGCCGGTGTACGACACTAGAATTGAAAGTTCATTTTGTGTTTTTTCATCTTTTGATTATGTTTATTAAATTTAAAATAAACTAAAATTATATTCCTTCATATATTAAAAAACAAACAATCTTAGTTATGTAATATTTAAACATAAGGATAACATCTTAATAATCAGATGTGTATTCAGATTCAAACATCTTAATCTTAATGAAAATAAATGCCCTACGACTTTGTTCAAGATCTTCATGATTAAGATATATTCAAACCAAATAAGTGCTTCAATGTTAATCTAAACAAATGCACTTAATAAACTAATGTCTGAACCATTAATTGCAAACAAATGACACCTTAACCTCTTTAGTCTTTATACATAATCTGGATAATTTTGGTCTATTACAAGCTCATAAGTGGTTATGAAAAGAAGAATAAATACAATTAATAGGCTGAAATATGAGTAATTCAAATATATTAGAGAGCAAATAAATGGTTGTAAAAACAAATAAATATGCCTAATATATTGACATCTAAATAATTCAAATCTCCATTAAATGAAAATAAATAGAGACAATGTTATCATAGTAAGTATTCTTAGCCTTCTTAAGGTCTTAATCTTAGTCATTAAATTTATTTATTTTATAGGTTTGAATCTTAATAATTCAGATCTTAATCATGAAGTATTTTTTTTAACTTTACAATCACTTAACGAGTCTGAATAAATCTACATGATTAAAATCTGTAACGTGATTAAAATATGTAACGTGATTTTAATATTATTAAGATATCTACTAAAAAAATTTATAAAAATAGAAGTTCTCCACTATTCAATCAACTTTCACCGTTAACAACCACCAACCATTATCAATTACCACATTATAGCCGTCAACCATTATCAACTGCTACTAACCATCTCATACAATCAGAGTTGGACCCAAGATTTGAACGAAACGGAAGCACCTCTGTCGATAAATATACTAACTACTAGTGTCAA
Organism: Anisodus acutangulus; assembly: GCA_029783415.1. Taxonomy (NCBI): domain Eukaryota; kingdom Viridiplantae; phylum Streptophyta; class Magnoliopsida; order Solanales; family Solanaceae; genus Anisodus; species Anisodus acutangulus. The sequence continues at coordinate 44,060,032 of CM056507.1, forward strand.
AGTTCGGCGTGCAATTCTTTGAAAGCATAATGATTATAATAACTTATCATCAAAAGTTTAATATTATCCAAAATCATTAATTTGATGTTATGACAAAAGTATGTCATCTGTTGTCCTTGAATTTGACGCGCTTTTATATCCTGAATAACAACCAGAAGTGTTTAAAGAGAGAGAATAGTGAGATACATCTTTGCAAAATGTGGAAGACGTTTGATTTAACCCCATTTCAAACTTCAAAATTTTCAATTTTTTCAAACAAAAAACAAGTTAGTCATGAAAAGGGTGTTCAAACTTCAAAAATATATAAATGAGAATAAAAAAGTAAGAACTTTGTAAGCATATATTCAACAAAAAAGTTATTATTATAAACTTTTTCTACAATATATATATTGTTACATAATTACAAACTAGGTAACTAAATCTTCCTAATTACAATTGAAATATAAATTTACCTAATATAAAATATATATAAAATATGATAATATTCTATCAATGAAAATATACAAGATATGTTAATACTATATCACACCCCCGCAGTTGAAGCGGGAGGTTCTCGTACGCTGAGACTGGCTCGGAAGTCATCAAAGAGTATGCACGGAAGTCCTTTAGTAAATATGTCAGCAATATGATATCGGGAAGCACATGAAGAACACGAACTTGTCCACGAGAAACTTTCTCACGTACAAAGTGAATATCCATTTCAATGTGTTTAGTGCGCTGATGTTGAACGGGATTGCCGGAAAGATATATCGCACTTACATTATCACAGTAAACCATTGTAGCCTTATGGAGTGGGCAGTGAATCTCAAGTAGAAGGTTGCGTATCCAACAAGACTCAGTAACAACATTCGCTACACCTTTGTACTCAGCTTCGGCACTGGATCGAGACAGAGTAGGTTGTCTATTTAGAAGACCAAGAAAGCAAGTTATCTCCGAGGAACACAAAGTAACCCGACGTGGATCAACGAGTGTTAGGGCATCCAGTCAGCATCAGAATAAGAGGTGAGACCAGAGAGTGAGGACTGTACAAGTGTAAGACAAAATGAAGAGTACCTTGTACATATCGCAAAATACGTTTGAAGGGATTCATATGTTCATCCGTCGGGTTGTGCATATGTAAGCATATTTGTTGTACGACATAAAATATATTTGGTCTCGTGAAATTGAGATACTACAACACTCCTGCTAAACTGCGATAGTGAGTTGGGTCGGCATACAGAGAACCCGAAGAGGCATTGAGTTTGAAATTAGTGTCCACCGGTGTGTGGGCAGGTTTGTAAGATGGCATGCCTGCTCGATCAATGATCTCTTCGGATTACGAGGAACAAGGGAAGAGGCAACAGAAGTAGATAAGTTAAATAGCCGTTTGGGTTTGGAAATGCCGTGCATAACACGGGTTTCCATTGTTCGTGGATGTGCCGCGGGAGGTTGGACATGATTGTGATGGGGTGGACGAGAAGTGAAGGCAAGACTGGGTGGACTACTGGGGTAAGGGGTGGTACCGAGAAGGGGTAGTGTCATCGAAGAGAGAGGAGTTGTCCAAGAGACAGCCGAGACAAAAGGTCATGACAGGCTATTCTGAGGCTCCCATTACGGGGTTAGGTGGACTGCCCGCCTCGGGACGATAGTGGTGGGGACAACAGCCGGTGTCGGTGATGACTGATTTTGCAAGTGATAAATTAGAAGGGGATTTATGCCATTATTTAGGAATTCATAGAAATTTGGGGATGGAGAATTGAGTTTGGCAAAGAGAAATCGGGACTTATCGAATATGACATGCCGAGAAATGATTATTTTTCAGCTTGACAAGTCGTAACAATTATAACCTCGATGATTGGGGGTAGCCAAGAAAGAAGCACAAGAATGACTAGGGATGGCAGGTGGGTATAATTTTGCGGATTCCGCACCGCACCCGCCCCAAAGCGTATTGAAAATGTACCCGCCACGGGTGGTGGATTTACAGTTATACTCGCCTATCCCCCCGCCTACCCGCCCAGTAATATTTGTAGGCTTGTAGCAGTTCGTAAGCCCATAAGCCCAATATCAATAATTAATAAGTGAGTAGGGTTTACTCTTCAGCACTCTCACTCTTACGCCCTCACTTCTCAGCAGCCTTCACAACTCACTTCTCAGCCGTCTCTCGTTCACTCTTCTCTTCTCTTCACGCGCCGTCTCTCCTCCCTCTCGCATTTTCCGTCACTGTCATGCCGCCATCAGCCTTCATGCCTCCCTGTCCCTGAGATCCTGACAACATGTATTGATTAATTTTGAATACTTTTCTGTAAATCAAAGTTTTAAATCGATTGAATAACATCAGAACTCAACATGCAACGCCTTTGGGTTCATATTTTGTTAAAAATCCATCCCTTTTGTTTCTCTATTTGAAATTGGCTGGTGGTTAACAAAATAGGCATAGAAAATCCAAAGGGCACACATAACTCAATTAGGCTTAAACCTGTTAGAGAAATGCCTTAGGGTGCTTGCTTATTGATATTTCTGAAAAAAATGGTGGTCATATGGATCCTAATTGCTAGCTCCAGTTCATAGTTTTGTTATAGAGATACGGGGGAAATCTTTTTCATGACACCTTATCAACTTCTTACTGGCATAGTACACGATTTTTTGAAGAATATAACAAAGCATACAGATAGTATGCATGGATAAGACTATCTCCCTTGCTCGGTTTCAAAAATATATTGGCCTTTTTTTCCACAATCACATAAAATCTGAATTAAAGGATTATTTTTAACATTCTTCAATGTTGTCCTAATCTGTATATATGTAATTGCATAGGTAAGAATGGTAAGCAATGGTAATGCCACTACTAAGTCTTCCTCAAAACCATCAGATCCTTCTACGGCAAGTTGTACTCCGAATACAATGGAAAAATGTGAAGAAATTGAAGAGAGCCAAGAGCAAACTAATTCTGCAGATCCTTCTGTTTTGCCCCGAACCAGTAGACATACATCAAAAGTTTGGAATAATTTTACAAGGAAACGAGTAGGGGAAGCAATAAAAGCGGAGCGCAACCATTGTTTGAAGCAACTTGCTGGAGGACCGAGAGCGGGAACAAGTCACTTGAAAGAGAATGCAAGTAAATGTCCAAAGAAGAAATGCATCGGTCTCCGACAAACAAGGATGTTTGGTACACTTGCTAGTCCTTGTGATACGAATGAGACGCTGACATTGTCCCCGTATGAGTTCCGCCAAGATAATGCGAGACAAGACTTAGCGAAAATGATTATTCTCTATGAATATCCACTAGGCATGGTTGAGCATTATGGCTTTATAAAGTACTCTAATACTCTTCAACTAGGTTTCAAGGTTCCCTGCCGCAACACATCAAAAAAAGACATTCTCCAACGACACAATGTCGAAAAAGAGAGTATAAGTGCTTTGTTAAGAAAAATCAAAGGAAGGGTTGCATTGACTACCGACATGTGGACTGCAAACTATCAAAAAAAGGATACATGGTACTCTTTCTTGTGTGATTATGCAAGTTTTAATGTGGTAACTGGTTGTGATTATTTGATAGGTGTGGTCTTCTGTGATTATGCAAGTTTTTATTTCAAATTTCTTAATAATAGTATTATAGTCTTCTGTTTCATGATTGGTTTTGTGTGTTCATATCAATCTAATAGGTTCTTATACATCTCTGCACCGCATACAGCTGAGGTGCTTGCCGAGTCTTTAAAAGAATGCATTCAATCTTGAAATCTTGATCTTAGATTGTCTTCTATAACGGTTGATAATTGCACTACAAATGATGTGATGATGAATTTATTGCGTGAGGAGTTTCCTTATGGTTCATTGATGTTGCATGGGCATTTTCTTCATATGCGTTGTTGTGCACACATACTTAATTTGATTATTCAAGATGGCTTATGTGCCGTGTTCAAAGAAGGTATTGAAAGAATTAGGGAAAATGTTGTCTTTTGAACTTCATCACATAAGAGAGCTCAAAAATTTGAACAATTAGCTAAGCAAGTTGTTCTTGATTGTTCAAAATCACTAATACTTGATTGTAAAATTCGATGGACTTCGACGTATGACATGCTTTTAGTTGCTATGAAGTTTAAGGAGGTGTTTGTTGTTTTAAGTGCTCGAGATAATTTGTACAAACATCTACCACTTAGTGAAGATTGGGATAAGGTTGTGAAAATATGTGAACTATTGAATGTGTTTAATGATATTACACATCAAATTTATTGAAAGTGTTTAATGAAAATATGTGAACTACTGCCAATATTTATTTTCCTAGAATTTGTGAGATTAGAATCTTATTAACCAACTGGTTGTCCTCACCTACCATTTATATAGGAAAAATGGTCGAGGTAATGCTAGAGAAATACAATAAGTATTGGTTAGATGTTAATGGTCTTATGGACATGGCAACTATACTTGATCCTAGGTTCAAGATGGCTCTCATTCGATTTTACTTTACTAAAATTTATGATGCGTTTGTTGTTGATGTTGAGGTAAAAAGGATTTATGATTTTCTAAAGGAATTGGTGGATGAGTATGGGCACAAAAATGGTAATAATTCAGCTAGTAGTAGCCACATGTCTTCAATTGATGTTACAAGTAGTATGAGAATGGGGTACATGCAAGAGTTTACACAATTTGTGTCACAAGACAATAGTAAAGTTGGACTAAAATATGATTTGGAGAAGTACTTGGAAGCTAAAACTGTACCACTTGTGGATGATTTCGATATTCTTAATTGGTGGAAAACAAATGGAAATAATTATCCCGTTCTCCAACAAATAGCAAGGGATATTAAAGGTAACATTAATTTGATTAAATTATTTATGTTGTATTAAATTGAAGTTAGACTCTAATTACTTTGATTATACATTATACATGTGGTGGTGATGTCAAGGAGATGGAAATATGTGATCTTGAGGAATATGATACTCAAAGCCTCTGTTGAATTACATGATATATCTCAACTGGAGACACTGCAAAAATTTAAATCTTGCATATATCATGCTCTTATCGCAATTGATGTTGCTGCTAAAGATATGTGGTTATTTCAACTGATGTTGTTGACACCCAATTTTGTCCCATCTTTTATGATTTTATTCGTAATTTTTAACATTTTTGACATTTTTAAAACAATTTTAATATATATATATATATGCATATTATCCTCGTATTATTATTATTATTCGCATATTTTATATCATTTGCATTCTTATAATAATCATGAATTATCCGAAAATTCTATGTTATTTTATTCTCGCAAAATTGCATCGCATTTCCTTTTTATTAAAGCATTAAACATTTTGCAAATATTATATTTTATTATTATTACGTCGTTATGTTATTTTAAATAATTCACATCTTTTACAAAAAATATATATAAATAATTTTTTATTAAACCCCTTTTATATTTTTATCCATAACCCATTTTTATTTTTTCTAACCCAAAACAATTTCTAACCCATTTTTCATTTTCCCAACCCAAAACAAATTCTACCCAAACAAAACTCCCAAGCCCAAAACCAAACTCTCCAATTAAATACCCATTTCCCTCTATTTCCCCTCTCAACCCAAGCCCCAACCTAATGCCCAACATCCCTTCCCCTTTTAATTCAAAACACACACAAGCCCAACCCGTCGCCTCAGTGCCCAACAGATCACACAACTCCCCTTTTTATTTCCCACACCCCACCCAAATTTCAAACCAATTCGGTCCAGCCCAAGCCCAAATCCCTTACCCTTTAATCCCCTTTAACTAAACCAAAAAAATCAAAAATCTGAAACCCTATCTCTCTCTCTCGATCACCGCGACCCCACACCCCCATCTGGCGACCCCACGTCGCCGTCACCTCACCCGACACCACCACCAACCCTCTGCCTCCACCAACCCCCTTTGTTCTGTGACACCCCTAAAACCCGCGACCCATGCCCCTCAAATCGCGATTTTCTTTACCTTTAATTCGAATTCAAACTCGTTTTTTAGGGGGGAATCCACCTATAAATACCCTTGTTGTTCTTCACTTAAAGGAGGAGATTTCGGGGAGAGAAAAAGAGATTTTCGGAAGATTATTCAATATATACATACATATTTTGTTGTGTTCTTGATTTTAGAGTATTTGGCTTCGTTGTTGTTCCAAGAATCAAGTCCGAAAAGGTTTGTCATCCCCTTTGATTTCTCGATTTTTTCATCGATTTGAATTAGGTCGACCGACCAGCCGACCAGGTTCGGGTATTATTTTCAGAATTCTTGCATTTCATGTTTATGTATGTTGGTTATCTGAATTTGGTGTAAGATTCGATTCGGATCACTGATGTCGGGTCGGGTCGACCCGGTTTAGATTTTTCCAATTTTCCTACATTGCTGTTTGTTGTCATTGGTTATCTGAAATTGATGAAATTATTTGACTTGGGTTGAACACACGATTCGGTCGGTCATCGACGGTCGGTCGACCCGATTTAGATTTTTCCAATTTTCTTACATTCTTTCTTTGTTTGTTATCATTGGTTATCTGAAATTGATGAATTTGTTTGATCCGGTCAGTCATCGATCAAGTCGGGTCGACCGGTTTGAGTAACATTTTCGTAATCCTTGCATTTCATATTCTTGTTATTGGTTATCTGAATTTGGTGTTGAAATCGATTCGAGTTTGGATCATCGATCCGGTCGGTCGACCGATTTGAACATTTTCAGAATTCTTGCATTTCATATTCTTGTTATTGGTTATCCGAATTTGGTGTTGAAATCGATTTGATTTGGATCATCGATTTTGGTCAGTCAACGACCGGTCAGTCGACACGATTTGAACATTTTCGAATTTCTTGCATTTCACATTCTCGTTCTTGGTTATCTGAAATTGGTCTTTGAAATCGATTTGGGTTTGAATCATCGACCGGTCAGGCGACCGATTTGAATATTTCCATAATTTGAACTTCGGGTCGAATTATTTAAAATCGCTCTTGTCTGTTTCTTTGGCATTATTATTATGTTATTGATTGAATTAATACGCATTCTCTTTGTTGTTTTATTGATTCAAACCAATATTGCGTCCATCTTCGGAGGCGCTTCTCGGTTTCAGATATTCTTGTTTTTCTTGTTTGAATAAATCTGCGTCTGTTTTTCTTGTTTTACTATTTTTAAACTAAAACACCGCGTCATCTCGGAAACTATTTTCTACTTATCGCTCACGCCTCGCCATCGCTATTGCATCGCGCATCGCTACCGCTATCGCTATCGCTACCGCCATCGCCATCGCTATCGCTGCATCGCTCTGCTACCGCTCACTCTGCATCGCTCTTCTTTGTTATTCTTGTTTCATTGTTTTTCGGTTTGGTTTGCTCCCATTTCAGATTCTTGTTCTTTGCTTTATCATTTTCTTGTTTTAAATGAACATCGCATTTTTCAAACATTGCTTTCTATTTCAGTTCTTTGTTTGACATTCAAATATTTGTTCTCTTTGTTTCTTGTTTTAAACTAGACAGCGTCATTTTTTGGAAACTGTTTTCTTCTTACATTCTGCTACCGCCATCTTTATTCTTGTTTCATTTTCTTGATTTGAACACGATACTACACTGGCGATGAAAAATATCCGTCGATTTTGAGGCCTACACGGTTGCAAAGACGGAAATATAACTTCCGGGCAAGGATGAAGACTTAAAACTTTTATCCGAGATCAACATGTTTAGTAGGCGAGGTGAATTATATATTCGCGACCACGACGTGATTATAAGTGATCTTTTCTATTTCACCCGAGAGACCGACACGTTTAGTAGGCGAGGCAATCAAAATAAACTACATTAGTCATATGTTTGCAGCCACGACGTGATTGGAATGTTCTTTTCAAAATTTAAGTTCGAGCCCTCCGCGATCAAAACATTCAACGCTTTGAATACGGATATGAAGTTATTTGTATTTATATGTTTCTAACCGTTTGTTCTTGGCGACTTGCGAGGATTAAAGCAAAATTACGACAAATATTCCTCGGAGTTTATTTATTGTTATTTCTTTCTTTAATTGACTTTTATCTCGCTTTGTATTGTAATATTATTTATCGCACTTATGTAATTATTGAAATGCTTAGAATAGGCAAACTTATGATTTATTCATAGGTTAGTTTAAGATTTGAAACCCGTCGCTAGCTTATTTTATTTGTAGGCTCGCAAACTTAGAAATCCTTCGCTAGTTTATTTATTTTAGGCTCGTCACGCTTATTCAAGATTTTTAAAACAACTCTTGTCATCTTTATTTGCTTCAATTAATCATACCAAATAAGTTTATCTTTTTATTATTATTTTTTGCAACTTGTTAATTTTCGAAAGATTCACTTCTTTGGCATTATAAAGAATTTATTGTCACAAATGCATGTTTTCTAAAAACTTTACATGTATCTTTCTTTTATGTCATCCGATTACGTACTTGTATAAAATGCATCATATTTACTTGTATAAAATGCATCATATTTGCAAACATCTTTTTATACTTATAAAACATGTATTTTTCTAGTAATAATTAACCTGAGTTTTACCGGATAACCGCAAGTTAGCGGATCTTAAAGGATGCCTAACCCCTTCCCTTTAGGATAATAAAGAACCCTTACCTAGAATCTCACTAGTTTCGCAGACCTTAAAATTGGAGTTACATGGCAGCATTTAGTTTAATATTTAGGTGTCCTAATTCACCGTAAAAATAATTAGGTGGCGACTCCTCAACCCTTTTACCCAGGAATCACCCGGACACGTCCGCGCTCCGCTCTGACCCGAGCGAGGTCAAAATAGGGCGCGACAGCATGGCGACTCCGCTGGGGATTTTTTCAGGTTCCTAACCATAGCAAATTCAGGTTAATTATAATTGTGCTTTATTTTCACTCTTTGTTTGATGTAATGCTTTGATTTGTTTCCTTTATGAAATTTTTTGCGTGCATAACTGCTTTAATTTCTATATTTTTTGCTTATCATAAATTGACATTTCGTTCATATTTCTTCCACTCTGAAAAATTGACACTATCACACACTACACGCGAGGTGTGTTTTACGCACCCGCAAATTTCTTTCAAATCTACCAAAATTTAGGAGAGTTGGCGTATGCGCGGAGTGACCGGACCATCTGGTGGCCGCGTAGCCTTCTCACTCGAGTAGTCCGCTCGGGAACCTTGTGTCTAGTCAGCCAAATCTTAGAAAATATAAGATAGAGCTATACCACCCTTTATTTTAAGTCATGCATACATACACCTTAGGTGGGTCGATCCTTGGTATCGACTCCACAATTAAGAAATCCGCCAAAGATGTCTACGGGTCTCACAACCCAACGACCAATCATCATATTATGTGTAGCGTGATAAGGATAGACTAATCCAAGACTAATCATGACATCTTTGAAATTGGAAAATGTACATTCATTTTGTCTCATTTCCGACAAAGCATTGTAGTTTAGCAGCTTGGATCAAATCTGTCGTAATCCCGCATATCTGGCGTTTAGGCCCACCTCCGGCATAAGGGAGGCCCCATGCATATTAGGATGCGCATTTAATTGTCTTACAATCATTTTGTTATTTTCTACTGCTTTCCACTATGTGTATATTATTTGAATCAATAATTACTCACCTTATACTAATTTGGTTTTCTTCATTTTTCAGGAGATTCATTTTGCCTTATTTATTTCCCCAAAAGTTGATTCGTGTTGACTAAAACTGGCGGAGCACCCCATCTGTTATTTCTCAATCATGCCTATCCAAATTGTATTAGTACTTAATGAAAAACGCGATTTAAATTGAGGCCTGAATCACATATATGCATTTAATGTGTTTTGCCTCTACCTTTTGAAAGCCTAAAATGACAAATCTGCACTGCTTTTGCTATTATAAAATATGTTTTGTTCAAAAATTCTCTTTTCTTTTTTCATCATGCAAACTAATTTGTCGGCAATATGTGACATATAATGAAAGAAGCAAACAAAGTCCCAAACAAGCAAGGCTTCGAAGAATATAAGGAGGACTCACAAGCGGAAGAATTGAGGCATTTTTGGAATAAGTCAAAGCCAGATTTGGATGAAACATCAATATGATTGATAAATACAAGCATTGGCTCATGTTATCTCCCCTTTGTACTCTTGGGCTACCGCACTACAATCAGGACTTCTACTGGGGCAATGATATATCTTCCGCAGCCAAGTGGATACAAAATCATGTACGGAAAGGCTGATGAACACAGTTTGTCCGGGGCAACTTTATCAGAATAGAATGGCCAAAAACCATCAATGCAGATGCAGTGAAGAGATACCATATCTAAGATTAGTTATTCTCTATGTAATGCATTTCTTATGTTGTAAAAATTGCGCTCCCAGGCGGGATACGCAAAGGAACCCATGTAGGGTTCCGTTTCTTTAGATCACAAATTTCCCCAATCTCCTTTGCTTACCTGAACTACGTTATGACCTGATTCCCTCGGCGGGATACGTAGGCGGCCACATCGGCTTCGGTCCCATCTTTAGAAAAATCCTTACAAACTCCTTTGCTTTCCCGAACTACGTTATGACCTGATTCCCTCGGCGGGATACGTAGGCGGCCACATCGGCTTCGGTCCCATTTTAGAAAATCCTTACAATCCCCTTTTACTTGTAATGAACTACGTCATGACCTGATTCCCTCATGGGGATACGTAGGCGGCCTAAATCGGCTTCGGTCCCACCATTAGGAAATATTTTCTCCTTTATCTCACAAAAGACAAATGCACCCATCGATCACCACGATAGGACATGCAAGCAACCAGACAAGACTCGGTTGTCCGTTTAAAAGATCATCATCCTCACATATCGAACCGGGGCATTTTTAAGGGATCATCGCCAGGACGCCGATAAACATGGAAAAGCATCGGCAAACTAAGTCTTCAGCCTAAGAGGATTTTGGATAAGACGTTTGCTCTGTTTCACCGCATGTCACTGCTCGACGGATATTTACATATATGCATACTTTCTTATAAGCAATTTATTTTTAACAAATATTCTCCATTAGAGTTCGACAGAACTTTTTACATATATGCCTACTTTCTTATACGCAATTTATTTTCACCAAATATTTTCATTAGAGTTTGACAAGATATTTTACATATATGCATACTTTCTTATAAGCAAATCATTTTCAACAAATATTTTTTTCATTAGAGTTCGACAAGAACTTTTTAATGATAAGCATACTTTCTTATAAACAACTTATTTTCAACAAAATGTTTTCATTAACGGTTAGCCAAGGCGGGAACCAGGCAGAGCTACAGTCAGAATCAACAGGACATGCGACCATCAAGAGCCAAAGCTACAAAGTCAACGCGAATCAACCGCCCCTCCCCAAACTCACAAATTTTCTTTGAGTACTGAGTTCTTGAGGTTGAAAAAGCAGGAAGCCACATCGATTATGATCAATTCCCAAAGAATTTCGGCACTACAACTCACTACAACGATTACGTTCTTGTTACGCATTTATCACGAAGACATCATCTTGACCTCTGAGGTCCCGACTATTATGTCTGCACAAAGATGTTATTTCGAATCACAAAGAACGACAACAAGGCAAACCCGACGGCAAAGACGTCGCATCACATTTTCGCCCGTGCCAGGACGACATTTCAATTCACATGAGTTTGGATCGGCAGAAGATTCAACACAACGTGGAGCCCTATTACAGCAAACTGACGGCAAGAACGTCACTTACATCTCTTACAACAGGACAACATTACAAAAACGTCATCGACGTTATGGCAGCACACAATCATCTTCTACAGCATCTCAGCGACGTCAACAACACTACAATGACGTCTTCAACACAGCAACTATCTTTTACAACAGCATCTCAACGACGTCAACAACATTGCAATGACGTCTTCAAAACAACAGCTATCTTTTACGGCAATGCAACAAATATTTTTTACAGCATTACAACGGCGTCAACAGCATTACAATGACGTCTTCAACGCAGTGACTATCTTTACAAAGATTACAACAACGCTATTGGCGTCGCAAAGACATCAACTATCTTCAACAAAGATTACAACAACGTCCACGACATTACGGCAACACGACATCTATTTTTACAAAGATTACAACGACATCAACAACATTACAATGATGTCATCAAGAACACGCCCATACAACGGCGTCACGAACAACAGCGCCCATACAATGGCGTCATGAACAACACGCCTACGCAATGGCGTCTTACGCAAAACAATTATCTTTTACATTCTTACAACGACATCAGCGGCATTACAATGATGTCGTGAACGCAGCGCCCATACAACGGCGTCATCAACAACACGCCTATGCAACGGCGTCTTACGCACAACATTTATTTTTCTGACGATTACAATGGCGTCAGCGACATTACAACGACGTCTTGACACAACATTTATTTTTACAAAGATTACAATGGCGTCCAACAAAGATTACAACGACGTCTTCAAAGACAACATTTATTTTCAAAGATTACAATGGCGTCAGCGACATTACAACGGCGTCTTACGCACAACATTTATTTTTACAGATTACAACGACGCCAACAAAGATTACAACGGCGTCTTTCAAAGACAACAATTATCTTTACAAAGAAACAAAGATTACAACAACGTCCTCGACGTTACATGCAGCACAACAATTGTCTTTTACATAATTACAACGACGTCAACAATATTACAACGACGTCTTCAACACAACACGTCAATCCAACGACGTCATTTCAGGCGCCCACCTTATAATGCGGGTATTTTAATTTCAGTCAGGCGCCCACCTTATAATGAGGGAATTTTTAATTTCAGTCATGCGCCCACCTCCTAATGCGGGTATTTTTAAGTTATTTTCTCTACAATTTTTCTTAGCAGTTATACACTAATTATATCTTAAGCTTTAGTTTGCAGGAGTTTTTAATTTGCAGGAATTTCGTCACAGCGTGGAACTATCTCTTACGGCGAACCGAGACAAATTGGTCAACGACCTACTTCGAACGTCGATCCGCTTTTCCCATTAGTTTCTCGCATCTGCGACCAGTGTCATCCTAAGTCGACACTGGGGCATTGTTTCTTGAATGCACTATCTTTTTGCAACTTCTATACCCCCCGGGGATTCTATTTCTTACCATGCAGTTCCGATGATCGGGACAAAATTGGCTACTCAGTCAACTTTCTTTGGCCGAAAACTCTTTCATCGTCTCCGTCCAAAGAGGGGCATCTGTTGACACCCAATTTTGTCCCATCTTTTATGATTTTATTCGTAATTTTTAACATTTTTGACATTTTTAAAACAATTTTAATATATATATATATATATGCATATTATCCTCGTATTATTATTATTATTCGCATATTTTATATCATTTGCATTCTTATAATAATCATGAATTATCCGAAAATTCTATGTTATTTTATTCTCGCAAAATTGCATCGCATTTCCTTTTTATTAAAGCATTAAACATTTTGCAAATATTATATTTTATTATTATTACGTCGTTATGTTATTTTAAATAATTCACATCTTTTACAAAAAATATATATAAATAATTTTTTATTAAACCCCTTTTATATTTTTATCCATAACCCATTTTTATCTTTTCTAACCCAAAACAATTTCTAACCCATTTTTCATTTTCCCAACCCAAAACAAATTCTACCCAAACAAAACTCCCAAGCCCAAAACCAAACTCTCCAATTAAATACCCATTTCCCCTCTATTTCCCCTCTCAACCCGCCGCCCAACCCGCTGGGCCAACATCCCTTCCCTTTTAATTCAAAACACACACAAGCCCAACCCGTCGCCCCAGGCCCAACAGATCACACCCAACTCCTTTTTATTTCCCACACCCACCCAGCCCAAACCAATTCGGTCCAGCCCAAGCCCAAATCCCTTACCCTTTTAATCCCCTTTAACCAAAAAAAATCAAAAAAATCTGAAACCCTATCTCTCTCTCTCGATCAGCCGCGACCCCACACCCCCCATACCGGCGACCCCACGTCGCCGGTCACCTCACCCGACACCACCACCAACCCTCTGCCTCCACCAACCCCCCTCTGTTACGCTGACACCCCTAAAACCCGCGACCCATGCCCCTCAAATCCGCGATTTTCTTTACCTTTAATTCGAATTCAAACTCGTTTTTTAGGGGGGAATCCACCTATAAATACCCTTGTTGTTCTTCACTTAAAGGAGGAGATTTCGGGGAGAGAAAAAGAGATTTTCGGAAGATTATTCAATATATACATACATATTTTGTTGTGTTCTTGATTTTAGAGTATTTGGCTTCGTTGTTGTTCCAAGAATCAAGTCCGAAAAGGTTTGTCATCCCCTTTGATTTCTCTGATTTTTTTCACTGATTTCGGGTCGGGTCGACCCGACCCGGGCCGACCCCCGGTTCGGGTATTATTTTCAGAATTCTTGCATTTCATGTTTATGTATGTTGGTTATCTGAATTTGGTGTAAGATTCGATTCGGATCATCGATGTCGGGTCGGTCATTGACCGGTTTAGATTTTTCCAATTTTCCTACATTCTTTGTTTGTTGTCATTGGTTATCCAAATTGATGAAATTATTTGACTTGGTTGAACACACGATTCGGTCGGGTCATCGACCGGTCGGGTCGACGATTTAGATTTTTCCAATTTTCTTACATTCTTCTTGTTTGTTATCATTGGTTATCTGAAATTGATGAATTTGTTTGATCCGGTCGGTCAACATCGATCCGGTCGGGTCGACCAGTTTGAGTAACATTTGAATCCTTGCATTTCATATTCTTGTTATTGGTTATCCGAATTTGGTGTTGAAATCGATTCGAGTTTGGATCATCGATCCGCCTGGGTCGACCCGATTTGAACATTTTCGAATTCTTGCATTTCATATTCTTGTTATTGGTTATCTGAATTTGGTGTTGAGATCTGATTTGATTTGGATCATCGATTTTCGGTCGGTCATCGACCGGTCGGTCGACACGATTTGAACATTTTCGTAATTTCTTGCATTTCACATTCGTTCTTGGTTATCTGAAATTGGTCTTTGAAATCGATTTCGGGTTTGAATCATCGACCGGTCGGGCGACCCGATTTGAATATTTCCATAATTTGAGAACTCGGGTCGGGTATTTAAAATCGCTCTTATCTGTTTCTTTGGCATTATTATTATGTTATTGATTGAATTAATACCGCATTCTCTTTGTTGTTTTATTGATTCAAACCAATATTGCGTCCATCTTCGGAGACGCTTCTCGGTTTCAGATATCGCTTTTTTCTTGTTTGAATAAATCTGCGTCTGCTTTTCTCGCTTTTACTATTTTTAAACTAAAACACCGCGTCATCTCGAAACTATTTTCTACTTCATCGCTCACGCCATCGCTGCATCGCTATCGCCATCGCTATCGCATCGCTATCGCTACCGCTATCGCCATCGCTACCGCTATCGCCATCGCTATCGCTACCGCTCATGCTATCGCTGCGCATCGCTGTTGTTATCGTTTCATTGTTTTTAGGTTTCAGCTTGCTCCCATTTCAGACATTGCATCGCTTTATCATTTTTTACTGCTTTAAATCAACACGCATTTTTCAAACATTGCTTTCTATTTCGCCTTTGTTCAAAGATTCAAATATTTGTTCTCTGCTTTTATCGCTTTTAAACTAGACACCGCGTCATTTTTTTGGAAGCTGTTTTTCTTCTTACATTCGCTACCGCCATCTTTATTCTTGTTTCATTTTCTTGATTTGAACACGATACTACATCGCCGATGAAAAATATCCGTCGATTTTGAGGCCTACACAGTTGCAAAGACGGAAATATAACTTCTGGGCAAGGATGAAGACTTAAAACTTTTATCCGAGATCAACATGTTTAGTAGGCGAGGTGAATTATATATTCGCAGCCACGACGTGATTATAAGTGATCTTTTCTATTTCACCCGAGAGACCGACACGTTTAGTAGGCGAGGCAATCAAAATAAACTACATTAGTCATATGTTTGCGACCACGACGTGATTGGAATGTTCTTTTCAAAATTTAAGTCTGAGCCTCCGCGATCAAAACATTCAACGCTTTTGAATACGGATATGAAGTTATTTGTATTTATATGTTTCTAACCGTTTGTTCTTGACAGCTTGCAGGGATTAAAGCAAAATTACGACAAATATTCCTCGGAGTTTATTTATTGTTATTTCTTTCTTTAATTCAGCTTTTATCTCGCTTTGTATTGTAATATTATTTATCGCACTTATGTAATTATTGAAATGCTTAGAATAGGCAAACTTAGGATTTATTCATAGGTTAGTTTAAGATTTGAAACCCGTCGCTAGCTTATTTTATTTGTAGGCTCGCAAACTTAGAAATCCTTCGCTAGTTTATTTATTTTAGGCTCGTCACGCTTATTCAAGATTTTTAAAACAACTCTTGTCATCTTTATTTGCTTCAATTAATCATACCAAATAAGTTTATCTTTTTATTATTATTTTTTGCAACTTGTTAATTTTCGAAAGATTCACTTCTTTGGCATTATAAAGAATTTATTGTCACAAATGCATGTTTTCTAAAAACTTTACATGTATCTTTCTTTTATGTCATCCGATTACGTACTTGTATAAAATGCATCATATTTACTTGTATAAAATGCATCATATTTGCAAACATCTTTTTATACTTATAAAACATGTATTTTTCTAGTAATAATTAACCTGAGTTTTACCGGATAACCGCAAGTTAGCGGATCTTAAAGGATGCCTAACCCCTTCCCTTTAGGATAATAAAGAACCCTTACCTAGAATCTCACTAGTTTCGCAGACCTTAAAATTGGAGTTACATGGCAGCATTTAGTTTAATATTTAGGTGTCCTAATTCACCGTAAAAATAATTAGGTGGCGACTCCTCAACCCTTTTACCCAGGAATCACCCGAACACGTCCGAGCTCCGCTTTGACCCGAGCGAGGTCGAAATAGGGCGCGCACAGATGTTGCTGCTAAAGATAGCTAAAGATATAGACATGGATGTTCACAGAATTGGGAGAAGAATCAACAATATCTTGTTCTTTTCAGTTCTTGTTGTATCATGTTCTTTCCATGTATCATGTTCTTTCCATTTAGCAGTAAAGATAGCTATATTTAAATCTGGCATTTATCATGTTCTTTCCAGTTCTTGCTGATGGTGTTCCAAGAAAGTTGACAATTCTTGGATCAACTTTGTTTTTGTCATTTGTTAACTATACTGGTTTGACTATTGTTGGTTTCACATTGGAAATATTTAATATTCTTTTCAAATTGCGTCTTAATGAAAGTGCTGAATGACGAAAAAATAGAATAGACTTGGGACTTATTACCAATGAGAAACATCCATAGGAAGTCCATAAATCACGGTGTATTATATCAAAAGGCATTAAAGTACAAGTGGATGAAGAATAAAATGGCAACTTGACATGTTTTCCAAAAACACAAGATTCACAAACAAAAGGAGAAGGGACATGTTTGTAAGCAAAACAAATATTTTTGCTAAGGGAGCGTAAAACAAAGTCTCCCGGATGTCCTAATTTATTATGCTATAAAGGAGACGCAATTGCTGCAAAGGTTGATGGAGATGAGGCTGGATGGCCGACGGAGGTGGTGATAGGATAAAGGTCCCCGGTGCTATCACATCTCAGTATTCACATCCCTGTCATAAGGTACTTCACAGAAAAACCAAAAGGATCAAATTCAATGGAAACATTATTGTCGGTTGTGAAACGACGCACAGAGATTAGATTTTTGATAAGTTTCGGGACATATAGGACAATTTTAAGGCTAACGGGGGTGTGGTGGGGAAATAAATGATTGTGCATAACCTCGAATGGAAATGCCTTGTCCACTACCAATAATAATATTAAGATTTAAATTACTCATATTGAAATAAGACGAGAGAGTACCTTGGGATGACGTCATACGAGATGTTGTGCTAGTGTCTATGTACAAACTATTGTCAGGAACGTTAAGAGACATCGTATTCATAGCTTCCTCAATAGCCGTCGGTGTGTAGGTTAAAAGAGGAGAAATATGTGCACTGTATGCATGCTGTGGACGTGCGCCGAGAATGCCGGACTGGACCTGTCGGGCCAGATGTTGGGCCCAGAAGGACTTAGGGTAGGGGAAAGGTGGAGTAGCCCATGCCGGTGAGGCCCACGGAGCCCATGGCGGGTAGGAAGCCCACGATGGAGGCTGCTGCCACTGTTGATGCCGCTTTTAGTGGCTGCCAACTAACGGAGGCAACCTCCTGCCACTGTTTCCGGCGCTGCCGCTGTTGCTGCGGTTGTTCCCAGAATTTCTTCCTCTGTTGTTATTCCGGGACTGTGAGCCACATGTCGGATCATTGGTTTGTCTGTGGGATGGGGCGGGAGCCGAGCCTCTTGGATCAGCATGGTTGCCGCCAGTGGCTACGAGGGCGGCGTCGGCTGTGTTGGCATTAGTCGCTGCCCGCTTTGTTTTTTCAAGAATGAGTCTCAAACAAGCCTCATAGAATGAATGTAATGGTGTGCTTTGTTAGAGGATGGTAGCGACGCCGTTATAATTTTTATTTAAACCCGCAATAAGTTGCATCACCAATCGTTTTAGTGACCAGTGCACCGACGTTGGAGAGTTGATCGACAATCATCTTAAGTTCTTGACAATAGGCCGACGCATTAGCAAAACTGTCCTGCTGAATGGTCTGAAATTGATTTTCCAGATACAAGGCACGTATGTCTTGTTGTCATGAAAAATATTTTTCAAACGCTCCTACATTTGTCATGCAGTGACATCGGTTTCAATGATTGTATTCAATAGATCGTTCGAGATCATGTCGTAGATCCATTGTAAGACAACCGCATCTAAGCGGGACCAAATTTCATTATTAGAATCATCAGGTCTCTCTAGGGGCTTTGATTTTAGAGGGATTATATGGTCGATGAATTTGTATACACGACAATGAATCTTAAATAATTCCGTCCAAGATGAATACTGAACTTTTTCCATCTCAAGAGTTATGTGAATGAAATTTTTGATGTTGTTAACTACAAGAGCATGATGAAATTTAGGTTGTTCAACCATTGAAAATTGAAGAGGAAGAGAGGAAAGTCGAAGAAAGAAGGGAGAGGGTTGTCGAGGGGGGAGGGCGGCGGCTTAGGGAGAAAAAGAAGCGTAAGAATATGTTTCTTGCCTTTCATTGATTATTGTGTACAATATATATAGTGTTACATAATTACAAACTAGGTAACTAAATCTTCCTAATTACAATTGGAATATAAATTTACCTAATATAAATATTATACAAAATATGGTATTATTCTATCAATGATAATATATAAGATATGGTAATATTCTATCAGTTATTTTAAATATTAGGGTCAAAACAATTTTCACTTTCGAGTAAATAGTTCACTCTTTTCTTGGAGAAACAAATATTAGTAAGCGTTTGGCTACATGATTTGGGATTCCAATTTCAAGTTTTGATTCAAGTCGGTATTTATTTATGAAACTTCTACAAAACATCAATTGCAATTTCAAATCATGTTCCTAATTTTATCCAAGTTGTGATATCAAACTTTTTTAAATGTAAAACTTGACGCATAAGTTTATATTTTATAAAAAAGACCCATCATTTTAAATTTTGCAAAAAAAATAAAAAAGACTCATGCTCAACGTGAAGAAATTGTTCATACATGTGGAAGGATTATACTAAGAATAGCTAGTTACTAATACTACTATTGTTGACTTTTTGGATCTTTGTAAAATTATGTGTTTTGAAAGTTTATAATGACATGTAATTGCAAGCATTTACTTATAAAAGTAACATATGAAGATATGTGATTTAGGATATTCTAATACATTGTTTATGAACTATGATTTGCATTTGGTAAGATTATATAAGAGTTGGGAAGTTTTGATAATTTTTACAATTTGTGAGATTTTCATGTTTATGAAAAAAAAGTACAACATATGAAATTCAAATTATATGTCCAATAAAATTTTAACTTTAAATCAACATGATTCCAAATTACTGGTTTAAAATCATGTCCAAACGAGCCGTAACAACATTCATATGTTAACGGGTCCCTTATTATATTATATAGTACACTAATTGTTACCATGTGCGTATCTACCCAATATAATATAAATGATTAAATTAGCACCTATACCTATAGTACGTGAATCACTAAAATCAGGTCATTATCAAAACCGTGATTGACTAATGCTCAATTTTGGAACTTTGTAGATTATTAGGTACATCAATTGCAAGGACTATTATATTCTATTAACTAGGTAGGTCGTAGCCAACAATATTTCGTTAAAACTAAGAACGTGCTTTTCATTTTGTTGAATGAAACAAGTAAAAAATGCGATTAACATACAAGTTGCAATTTTTTCGATTTAATTATTCCATATTTGAAAATTACTGATCCTATTTAACATTGAAGTTTTGTGGTTTACCAGCCAAATGATAGTCTCCCAGAGAGAGACATGAAGAAATTATTGGTAAAAAATAATAAGACATCGTGCATAAGCTAATGATGACAAATTTTAAATGTCGATAAATCAGACAACAAAAAGAAGTATAATATATTTCGGGAAATTAGGCTACATATAAAAAAAAACTAATACAAAAGAAAGTATAAAAACCACCATGATAATAATCTCCCCTTAAATGTTAATTACCAAAAAAAAAAAACACTTCCCCTAAACAAGATTTTTTTTTTAAAATTTCTACATTGTGGATACTAAAGGAAAGATCCTTAAGTTATAGAATTCAAAGTATTTTCCTTAAAAAAAGAATTAGTTTTCCTTTTAAACTTTAAACACAATTACGTAAGAAAATTCTAATAAGACAAGAAGGGCAAATCCTAATAATTCTCCCCTTTAGCTTGAATTTTTTGATTAAATGAACTTGATCATGTCTTCTCCGCATAATTTCATCACATCAACTTGCCATGATTAAAAATAGATATGAGTTAAAAATTAAAGTCACATACGTTAAAAGTGAGCACATATTAAAAGTTAAAACCCGTACATTAAAAATAAGCCTGAGTGAAAGTTGGAGTCCAAACATTAAAGAAAGCAAGGGTTTGATAATTTGAGCCCATGAGTTAATTAAAAGTAGGCATGAATTGAAAATTACAGCTAATGTATGTGTTAAAAATAATTTTATTCTTAAAAATGTAGCAGCAGGGATATTAAAAATATAATTAAGAATTTCTCTCCACACGTAGTACTTTAGTCAGATGTTTCTTTGGGGTAAAATTTTCATTATCCTCAGGTTGGTGGCAGCTGGAACTGATCCGCCTTGAATATGTCTTCAACCTCACTCTACTATCACTTGTTGAGATCGACATAATAAGACGTTATGCGAAAGCTAACAATTATAAATTTTGAATGACAAAAGATTGGACAACAAAAAGAAGTATAATATGCTTTGGTCCACTGACCTATGCATAAGAAAACTAATATAAAAAATATAAACACTATCAAGAGAACAATCTGCCACTGAACACGACTCTTTCAATTACTATGTTGTAGATGTTATTATGCTATTGTATAAAGAAAAGATCCTCAATTAATAGAAGTCCAAAATCTTTTCTTCAAAAAAAAAATTAGTTTTGACTACTAAAATCAGGACCAAAACCGACCGATCTTTGACTCAAAAAAATGACACCACGATCGATCAGTTCGATTATAATAATAATATACGTAGTGAAATCTCACAAAGTGGAGTCTGGGGAGGGTGGTGTGTACGTAGACCTTACCCCTGCCTTGGGAGGTAGAGAGGTTGTTTCCGTTAGACCCTCAGCACAAGAACAAGCAATTTAAAGCAGTATATAATATATAAAAGAACATCCATGGCAAAATACTATGAAAATATGATAAAATTGGCTGGAAAAAAGGAGTTGTAACTATTAATATGATCAAAGTACAAAAAATAATAGATAGTACAAGTAACAATAATCAAAGGACAATGAACTACAAGAATAATACTATGACTACCAGTATGAAAGGATAACACTCGACTATTTACTAAACTTCTACCCTAATTTGTGTCCTCCACAACCTCCTATCTAAGGTCATGTCCTGGATAAGTTGGATCTGCGTCATATATTGTCTTATCATTTTCCCCCAGTACTTCTTCGGCCTACCTCTGCCCCTCTGAAAACCCTCCATAGCCAATCTCTCACACCTGCATCTTCTCTGCACATGCCTGAACCATCTCAGGCTCATTTCCTGCATCTTATCCTCCACCGAAGTCACTCTTACCTTGTCCAGATCTCTTCATTTTTAATCCTATCTCTCCTAGTATGCCCACACATCCATCGCAACATCTTCATTTCCACAACTTTCATATATTCTGAACATAAGAGTTCTTGACTGGTCAACAGTCCGCCTCATACAAATAGTCGGTCTAATCACCACTCTGTAGAACTTGCCTTCAAGTTTAGGTAGCACCTTCTTATCACACAAGACTCTGTATGCAAGCCTCTATTTCATTGTTCCAATACGATGTGTGACATAATCGCCAATCTCTTCATTTTCTTTGATAAAACTTCCTTTCCGGCTCTTATATTTTTTTAGTAAAATCGATCGAGCCCGGGCGATTTTTTTGGTGTCAAAAACCTGGAAAATGAGAAATCAGCTGAGCTAGGTTGTTAAAAATTCCACAAAATTATTTTTGCAAAAATTCACTGACATTGGTTGTTTTATTTAAAATTTAAAAAAGTTGGTCTTCTTTTAAAGAATTTATTTTTGAAAAACCGACGGAATTCTGTTAGTCTTTTTGGCATCAAACTCCAGAACTAGAAATGGTCGAATTTTATAAATAAAATGACCTATTTGGTCGATTATTTTCGAAAAAAAAAGCTTCAAAAATATAAATTTAAAAAATGAAAGTCTTAAACGAACAAGCATCTCTAGTGGTATAAAAGTATCCTACCACCGCAAAATGGGAGTTTGATTATAGAATGGTGCATTTTATAATTGTGTGACTTAGAAACTGAACCGGTCGATATTTTCCAAAAATGAAAATTTATTAAATGGACAGCGTGCGGTCGGGCAAATCGACCGAAGCCATCAATTTTATGTACCGACCAGCTCAAAATCGGCCAACAATTTTTAATCAATTTTGGTAGGTTTTCCCCTTAAAACGATCGATTGCGGTCTGTTTTTGCCCTTTTAGAGATTTTTTCTTTTAGAAGTAGAACATAATTATGATTAAAAAATTAATTAGATATAAAAATCAGGGCAATGAAAACAATAATAATATACTCAGTGCAATTTCATAAATAGAGTCTGGGGAGAATAGAGTGTACCCCGACCTTATCTTACATGGAGAGATAGAAGATGTTGTTTACGATAGACCCTCGGCTCAAAGGGAAATCATAATGGATATTA
Source organism: Anisodus acutangulus (assembly GCA_029783415.1). Classification (NCBI taxonomy): domain Eukaryota; kingdom Viridiplantae; phylum Streptophyta; class Magnoliopsida; order Solanales; family Solanaceae; genus Anisodus; species Anisodus acutangulus. Next base: position 44,083,393 of record CM056507.1, read on the forward strand.
CCAAATAGTGTTATAACTCTAGAACTGAAATTCAAATGCTCGTTTCTTTTTACAACTATGATCATCCTTAATAATTGATATTCACTTTAGAGTATTTTACTCGTATTTTCTATATATCTACACGAATACAACTAGCTAATTATCAATATATCTACATATAACATTGTCACAAGGTCATTCTCAAACTACAATTTGGGGACCAAGCAGCCAAAAATATTCTATTTCATTGAAAAACTATTTAGCTAATGTGGACAAGAAAAGGCCTTTCAAGGTAGTGTGTTTGGGATCAGTAGTTCCGAGAAAACCACAAACCTTATAACCACCATTAAAAGCAGGGGAGGACATGAAGTCCTTCAAAGTAAATCTTTAACCATCATAATTGAGACAACGAATAAAAGTATATATGATATGTAAAAATTTAACATAACTCTTTCATAAAACACTATAGGTGATGGTAACTGAAATAGGAAGGATCTTTTAATATTAGGATATTAGAACAAAGGAAATTTATACTAACAATATCCATTCAATGTGATCAAACAAATATTATAAGATAATTATTTTTCATAATTGATTTTTTTAATTATTGGCCACACATACAAATTTAAATAAGAAAATTATAAATTTTCATGAAAACTTAGATTTTGAACAACCCCTAGATTGTAATCTTGTGAGGAAGTTCTTATTTATTCGTTGTTCCACTTCATGATGTTGCCTTGGTTACTGACTTGAAAGTCACCTTTGAACCAAGCAGGAGCGTTCCAAATTCAATTTCAAAAGTATCATAACGCAGGAAAAACTCCACCACCATTAGCCTCCCCAATAGCACTATCAGATCTTTACCAGGACATTGTTTATCATTCACAGTTGGTTCAATTGTCTCCTTACCATTTGACCAGTACACATACTTGAGCAATGCCTCTCCAGCCCCCACAAATCTGTCTGCATTAAACTCAGTTGGGTTCTTAAAAACTCTGGGGTCCTTTGTGGCCACTGGCTGATACCCAAAAATCAATTCATCTTTCTTGATCAAGAACGATGCCTCATGGTTAGAGACAATTATATTTTTTCTGGCCTTTACAGTTTGGAATGGAACTGGAGGGTCCATTCGTAATGTCTCATATACCACAGACTTAACCAACGTCATCTTCTCCAATGCTGAAATAGTGACCCCTCCAGCTTCCTTAACGGCAGTTCTAATTTCTTTGGCGAGCCGATTGTGTAAACTTGGTCCTGCTGATCCAATCCACTTGATCAAAGATGGGAAGAACACTTTCATGCCACCATATGAATTGAACCCTGCAAGAAAAACAAAGTTATGACAGGCTTCATCTCTTTTCACTCCAAGCTTCTCAGCTTCATCTAAAATAGACCCCATGGAGTTGTAGAAAGCATTATATAGTTTTTGATGACCAGATTTTACAAGAAAGTATGGTAGAGGGAATGTGTGCAGAACCAAATCTTCAAGGAAGTTTGGTACAAATTTGAGGCCTAGTGATATCAATGGAGCCAACTGAAAGAACACCCACTTATCTACAGTTTTTGGTCCATTAGTGCCAAGACTGGTTTCGGTTGGACTTTTTCCCTCACAGAACAATTTAAAGTTGAATTCAAATGATAGATTATCACTGATGGGGTTGAAGTAAGACGTTCCTTTCTCGGACAATTCTTTTTCAAGGCTAGTAAACATCTGAGAGATTGAGCTAACAAAGATGGGTATGAATTTATCATGCAACCTAGTTAGTGTGGACAAGAAAAGGCCTTTCAATGTGGTGTGTTTGGGATCAGTTGTGCCAAGAAAACCACAAACCTTATAACCACCATTAAAAGCAGGGGAGGACATGAAAGTGCCTTCGAAGTAGTTTTGCTTATCAACTTGAGTGTTGTCAAATAGGATGGGATAACTTACAGCATCCAGAAGGACAATGACTTTGGAGTTAGGAGCATTGAAAGGACCAGGAGGGGCATTGGTTCTAAAGATAGTAGATCCATATTTTTTAATGCGAGACCTGAAAAACTCTTCAGGACCTTGGTTGTAATGGAAATCATAGCGATCCTTTATTGCCCCGAAGAAAGGAATGCCATAATCACCTGGGATTTCTTTCATAGGAAGCTTTGGAACTGAAGAATCAATGGTAATATCCATTATTAATCTTTCTTACGATGTTTGGCTTTTGATGTTAGATCTTATGTTTGTAGGAGGTATATATAGGATATGGCTACAAGTGATCATTTAATCATAACGTTCTTCACGTGGAAGAGTTTAGTAGTGAAATTTTATTATTTTGACGTGCTGCATGTTTATGGTTGGTTTAAACATTAAATATTGTAGGCCAAGACATGCATTCTCTTTTCTTGGAGAAACCAATAATAGTTTCTTATAGGTTCCTTAATATATTATATAGTACACTAATTAATGTGCCTATCTACCCGAATATGTAGTACAAATTATTATATTAACACCTATAGTTCATGGATCACGAAAATCAGGTCACATCAAAGTTGTGATAGTCTAATGCTCAATTTGGAACTTGCTAGACTTAGGTACGTTGGATATCTACACTAATACCAAGTGATTAGTTACCAATATATTTACATGGAATATTGTCGCTAGGTCATTCTCAAAGTTACGGTGAACTCAAATTCAATTCTGTGATGTGTTAAGCAATCAGAAATATTTCATTTCATAACTTTTTTTTGTTAAAACAAATGAAGAAAAGGATTTGATCCTAAAACTATTCGATTCATGATTGAAGATTGAAGAAAGACACGAATAGAAGAACACTTGACAGTACAAATTTAGATCATAAGAAATGTTATGTAAGGCACCTAACTCTTTGCACAGTAATATAATAATGTCATTCTTGATAGTTAGTCGTCTCATTCTAAGTCGTTAGCAGGGACGGAGTCAATTGGGAGCAAGAGGTTTCTTCGACGGAAAAAAATTATTTTTATGTATATATAGCCGATATTGAATCCCCTTGACTTTGCATTTATATTTTTACTTATTCATATTTTGAACCTCATTAGCAAAAATTTTGACTCCATCACAGATCGTTAGTTGTTAGTAATTAACATGCATAGCTACATAAAACATTGTCTTCAAGTAATTCTAGAACTATGTTAGATTCAAAATACAACTTTGGGACATATTGCCTGTGAATATTAGGTCAGAAAAGCACAAAAATACTCCAAGCTAAAATATCTACTTCACTACTTTTTACAATATTTCTTTTTATCCAAAATCAATCATTCATTACTAAAATCAGAGGTTTTTTCTATCAATATTAATGGAAAATCTGTGTTACAAAACATAATTTCCCACCTCATTTATACATAATCAGCTCACTGGAAAAACGCATGGCGCGAAATTGGTTCCCATGGAAACGTTGGAAAACTTTATAATTTTCCATGTGACAACACCATTATTTAGATTTTTCTCACCGCATTTAGTGGGAAATAGCCACTGAACATTTTTCTATGGAAAATTTAATGGAAAAATAGAATTTTTTAGTAGTGACCACGTGAACAAGACCCCTACCATGTGCATCTAAAATTATTTGTACATGAGAGGGGACATAAATCTTACCTCAAGAAACTTTTCACAACGCATATAAAGGAGGAGAAATTGTTAGGGAAAAAATGTACTATTTTCAATAATTGATGTTATTGATGTCTAATTCAGTACACTCTATCATTTTGTAAGTTGACGTGTACAATTGACACTGTGTAGAGAAGTTAAGGTATCTAAATGATCATAAGCTGAAGTGTTCAACCGACTGTAAAAACAAAGTTTAAGTATCAATCTATATATTCTGCCGAAATATTTTTGTTTTTTCTGAAAATTAAGAAAAGTGCTGTTATCTTCTAAAGTATCTGCTATTAATATTTTCAAACATTAATGCTTGAATACTACTTAGTACGCCGTATATATCGACTACATGAGTAAAACAAGTAAAAAACCGATATAGGGTTGTGGAGCACCATAATTGATTTAAAAGACAATTCTGGGACTAGTTAGGTAGCCAATAATAATTTTCATTCTCATTTTAAAGCATAGCTTATACACAAGTTTTTCATTTCTCGAGTAATTTTAAAGAAAAATCCAAGTTTATTGGCATAAAATGGATTATAGGAAAATTAAATAATTTTGCATCTCAAAATGTTGGAAATAAAGGTTTCACACAAATATAAATATATGTTTTATTTAATTTAGGCTTGTATTAGAGTTTGACCCTTGGCCATAAATATCGTTGAGACGCCCCTGATCTCGGGTTCATTCAAATCTTGTATATATAGAGTTTTAAATCATTAAAACATATATTATTCTGTAAAAGATTAAAGTGGCCTTTTACCAATATTTTGTTACTGTGCTACCCAACTATGAAGGGGAGTCTTGGAGTAACTGGTAAAATTGTTGTCATGTGACCAGGAGGTCATGGGTTCAAGTCGTGAAAACAGTCTCTTGCAGAAATGTGAGGTAAGACTGCGTACAATAGACCCTTGTTGTCCGGCCCTTTTTCGAACCCCGCACATAACGGAAGCTTAATGCACTGGAGCCCTTTACAATGCTACCCAACTATCACGACAATAGTTGTCACTTGTCAATGCACTATTTATAAGAACAGTGATTAACACCTATAGTACGTGGATCACGAAAATAAGGTCACTATCACGAAAATAGGAACGTTGCCATGAATGCTATTTTTTTTAGGTAGACAGCAACATTTATCTAAAAGTATAAACATGTTTTAACTTTTGTTAAATGAAACAAACAAAAAATATGTAGTCAAGAAAAAATGTGATTAATATTCAAGTTGCGTTTTCTTTTCTCGATTGAAATATTCTATATTAAAAAATTACTGATCTGGTTTAACATTGAAGTTGCGTCAATCACCAGCCAAATGATAGTCCCTTGAAGAGTGACATGAAAAAATTATTTGGAACAAGATAACAAGTCGCTAATAATCGTAAATATTGAGCGCGAGAAATCAGACAATAAAAAAAGTATAAATTAAAGTATAAAAGCTATCGAGAAAAATAATCTCCTCTCAAACAAGTCTCTTTCAATTACTACATTGTTGATGTTATCGTGTTAATATGAAGAAAAATATTTCAATTTATAGAAATTCAAAGCTTTTTCCTCCAAGAAAAGAATTAGTTTTTGTTTTAGAGGTAAAACACAATTATAGTAAAAAATTCTTAATAAGACAAGAAAATCAGGACAAACCCTAATAGAAATCATCAAATGGTGGTATAACTCTAGAACTGAAATTCAAATGTTTAGTTTAGAACTATTTCTTTAGAACTATGATTATCCTTAATAATTGATGTTCACTTTAGAATATTTCAAATGTTTAGTTTAGAACTATTTCTTTAGAACTATTATTATCCTTAATAATTGATGTTCACTTTAGAATATTTTCTATATCTGCGCGAATATAAGTGATGACTAATTACCAATATATCTACATAGAATGTTGTCGCCAGGTCATTCTCAAAACTACGGTGGATTCAAATTACAATTTTGAGACCTGTTAATTAAGAAGCCAAAAAGTTTCATTTCATAAAAAAACATATATTTTATTTTTAAAATTAAATGAAAAAAGGATATGATCGAAGAAAAGATTTGATGAATGATTGAAGATCACATTGGTCAGTTCAAGTGTCAATTTCCTGAAGAGAGACATGAAGGAAGAACAATTGGCAGTATAAAATGTTTCTTAATTTCGACATCAAAGAAGATGCCAACAACTATTATCAGGAAGAGTACTTAAAGACTTAACACCAAATAACTTGCCACCACATAGGCCGGTGTTAAGTGTAATATATCTTTTATATGACAGTGTCTATTTATGTGGTTAACAGACAAACTTAAATTGGTCTTCTTTTATATAAAGATTGCAAAAATATATGCATTATGTTACTGAGAAACCTTACGCCGAGGATTTACTGGAAAAACAACTTCTTTACCTCTCAAGGTTGGAGTAGAATCTGCATACACTCTACCTTTTTCAGACCCCACTTTATGAAGTTGGTTTTACTGAATATGTTGTTGTATGTTACTGAAAAACTTGGTATTGAGATTGCTAATCGAAGCTCAAGATCTTCAACAATGGAGGAGAGAAGACAGAGAAAGGAGTTTGGGGAAAATATATGTTCTATTCAATTAATGAGAATGACAACTGTACACACTACTTTATACAAGCTACACTAACTAATACAATATCTAACTCCACTAATCATTTTGCTGACTGTGTATAATTAACAATAATTAGCCCTAACTAACTAACTCACTCACTAACTAATCTTTATGTGATCCCTTTCTCAATACTCCCCTCAAGCTGGAGGATATGAACACATTTAGCACTCTAAGCTTGGAAACCAAATACTCATGTTGTGCTCTTGCTAAAGCTTTGGTTAGGATATCTGCCTGATTGTCTTTTGAGCAAATAGGTAGTGTCTTTCATTCCCAACTGAATCTTCTTCCTGATAAAGTGACAATCTATTTCGATGTGTTTTATTCTTTCATGATATACCGAATTTGTTGCAATTTGCAGAGCTGATTTGCTATCACTATGCACCACAACAGGCAGCTCAACCTCAGCTCCTAGCTCCTTGAACAACCCAATCAACCAAACTAATTCTGAAACTGTGGAAGCCCTAATTCTGAAACTGTGGAAGCCATACTTCTATACTCTGCTTCTGCAATAATCTTTGATACAGTCATATGCTTCTTTGATTTTCAGGATATAAGTGAATTACCATGTTTCACAATGTACCTTATCACAAACCTCATAGTTTTTGGGAATGATGCCCAGTCAGTATCACAGAAGGCTTCTAGTCTATTTGACTGTCTACTACTCATTAAAATACCTAGTCCAAATTCTCTCTTCACATACCTAACCACCCTTAAAGCAGCTTCTCAGTGTGATATTTTAGGAGCTTGTAGGACTGACTCAAGGTCTGGACTGCATATGCAATGTCCAGCCTAGTCATTGTAAGATATAATAGCTTGCCAATAAGTCTTTGGTATTTATCCACATCCTCCAAGAGCTCATCACCAGTGACCCTTGTTACTACATCATACTCCCTAGAAGTGAATTTTTGATTAATATCAATATGTGTGCAATCTGATTTTGCTGCTCCTAGGCCCAAATCAGAGATTAGCTCCAAAGAATACTTTCTTTGGTTCATAAGAATCCCCTTTGTGACCTGCTGAATTCAATTCCCAAGAAATACCCAAGCTCTCCCAAATCTTTCATCTTGTTGTAGTTCTTCATTTGTTGCCTGAATCTGCTTTAGATCATTGCCAGTTACCAATATGTCATCCACATATACTAGGATGATTACCATACTTGACCCTTGTTTTCTGGTGAATAATGAGTGATCCAAACTACTTTGTACAAATTCCATCTTCACAAGTGCTTGAGTGAGTTTACTATTCCATTGTCCGCTAGCTTGTTTTAGGCCATATAGAGATTTGGTCAGTATGCATACCAATGACTCCCCATGACTGCTAAATCCATGAGGAAGGGCCATATAAACCTCATCAAACAAATCACCCTACAGGAAGGCATTGTGCACATCCATTTGGTGGATATGCCAACCAGCAGATGCAGCTAAAGAGATAACACTCCTGACTATGACTATCTTGACCACATGAGATAAAGTGTCATGCTAGTTCAGTCCCTCTCTTTGGGTATATCCTTTGGCCACAAGCCGAGCCTTGAACCTCTCAATATCACCATTAGCATAATACTTGATTTTATAGACCCATTTATAGTCTATGGGCTTCTTATCATGAGGAAGAGGCACTAACTCCCAAGTGTGATTGTCCTCCAATGCCTTGATCTCATCTTGCATTGCTGATACCCATTTAACATCATTCACAGCTTCTTGGAAGGAACTAGGTTCAATTTCAACTGAAAAAGCATGAAGATAATGTCCGTACTTAGCACTCAAACCATCATAGGAAACTGAGTTACAGATGGAATAAGGCTGGGGTAGAACAAGTATCATCAACAGCAGCGATCATGTAATCAGTCATCCAAATAGGTGCTTTCCTACCCCTGTTGGAAGTTCTATGAGAGGCAACAGGTACCAAGGGCTAAATAGGTGGAACCACATCAACTACTATAGGATCAAGATCAACAACTATAGGAGCTTCAAGAATATCAACATCATGATCAACAGAATCAGCATCATCATGTGTTGTTGGAGGAGGTGACATAGTAGGAATAGCAGGCTCAAGAAATAAGGAACTCAAATTTGAGGATTGATGCCGGAAAGAAAAAACTGATTCATTAAATATACCATCTCTATTGATAAAAGAATGTATGCCTCTCAAGATCATATAGAATATAGCCTTTGATGACTTCTGAAAATCCCTTAAGTAAAGAAGTTATAGCTCTAGAAGCAAACTTGTCATGACTATATAATCTTCTAGCATAACAAAGAAATCCCAAAACTCTAAAGTAACTCCAGTTGGGATAGCATTTATGAAATATTTCATAAGGACTCTTCCCATTCAGTGACACTGATGGAAGCCTGTTAATGATATACGTTGCTGCTAACACACAGTACCCCTAAAACTTCAATGGTATCTAATCTCACTCAAATTACACCTTAATATGGTATAACGCAGCCATTGTCAAATATAGTAACCCAACTAGGTTGGGTCAAATTCCACAAGGAATACGATGAGAAATTGATCTATTCATATTTGTATTATGGCTTTACTAATTAGTAATTACTTTACTCCTATGGTAACCAAGTTTGTTTGTTTGTTTTAACTACTCAAGTTCTCAATTCAATTAATGGTTAATTTATCAAGTAATTCGGAATTTTAGGGTTGTGACTTATTATATGGAAGTGGTGTTGGGTTTATACTTAAGTGAGTGTATTTAGTGTGGTATGAGCAACGGAGACTATTATCTAGGTGGAGATTTCTCAATTGACCCACCTAATTTCACTTTAGACTTTCTCAAGCTCTAAAGTGTAACAAATGTGAACACCCATTATTATCTTCAGTTGATTCTCTTCTTATTAAAGTTAGCAATCATTAAATGTGGTTTAAAGCCCCAAGTCCTAATCAACATGCCCCTTTCCTAGACTCTAGTCTCCTTTTTCAAGTTTGACTAGAGACAATTGGCAAGAAAGATGTGTTTGCAATTAACTCTTAAACATTAAGAGTGAGGGGAAATTGAATCCCACATTCATACACCCTTTTCATGATTTATAAACTAACCCAACTACCACATTCTATTATTTTATCACAACCCCAACCTAAATCTAGATACTCATGATAAGTAATAAATGCATAACAAAGTAATAAATACAACAAGGCATAATGAACATAAAAGAAGACTTACAATGATTTAATATAAATAATGGCTTGTCTTTACACAACGGACCAAGAATCTTGTGGAATAATGCATTAAAGATGAATATTCAATGTTATCTCTACAAGACAAGACACAAGAAATCTTCAAAAAGTGACTAGAGTGATAGGAATCAATGTAGGAAATAATGTGTCAAATCACAAAACCTTAGGTGGGTATATATAGGGATCCAATTTTCGGAGTACACTTAATTACAAAAATGCCGTTGTCTGACCACTCTGCGACCACATAATAGGTCCACAGTCCGCAAAATGAACCTATGGTTTGCAAAATGGTTTCTTGTTAGGATTGTTTAGAGCTGCGGCCCATAGAAGTGTCTTGAGTCTTCGCAATCTGAACCGAACTTCAATTGGAGCAGTGGTTCGCAGCCCGAATTGCCGTCCGCAGAATGAAAGTGCGGACCGCAGAATGAGTCGCACTTCGAGCTCCAGAGTCTTTTTCTCACTGTCTATTTCTGAAGCTTTGGCTATCATTCTGCGATCTGCAGAAGTTGTCTTCTCAACACTTCATCCCTTTTTTGGTACTTTTGTCCATGTTTCAGCACATTTCTCCACTTTTGGTGTCCCGATGCAAAAATCATACAAAACTAAAATAACATAAGAAAAATCTATTACAAATGCATAAAGGACAACAATAATCCATGAAATTGGTATCAAATGTGTCATAATTTCCCAGCACATCAACACCCCCAACTTAAACTATTTCTAGTGCTAAAGCAACCTAAACATCACTAAGGTACGACTAGTGACAAAACAAAGATGACTATGGTTGGTTCTACTTACTAGTCTACAAGCATATTTGTATTCTTCAATGTCTCGTCCCTTTCTTCCTCCTTCTTCAATATCTTTCTACACATCACCTTAGAGGGCCATCTCCAACTACCTCCGACGATCTCATATGCCAAGTATGGTTTGTATTCGTTAGCTTATCAAGAAGCTCACTCACCCCTATAAAATAATTATCTATCAAGGCACCCTGCGCTATGTTGTTAGCCACCGACTTGTTGACAGAATTGAGCACCTGATAGAATATTTGTAGCAAGACATCATCACTCAACCCATAGTTGTAACATTGTTTGAGCTTCTTCTTGAACCTTAACCATGCCTCATGCAAGGCTTCACCTGGCAATTGACGAAATCTTGACTCAACCCATAGTTGTAGCATTGTTTGAGCTTCTTCTTGAACCTTAACCATGCCTCATGCAAGGCTTCACCTGGCAATTGACGAAATTTCAAGATTTCATCTCGGAGTTGGAGCATGAGAGTTGGCAGGAAGAACCTCTCAAGGAATGCTTCTACCAACTTGGTCCATGTAGTGATGGACTCGGAAGGCAAGTCATCCAACCAAATAGTAGCCTCCCCCATTAGAGAGAAGGGGAAGAGCCTTAGCTTCATGGCTTTTTCAGACATGTTGGGATGACAGAATGCAAGGCATACCTTATAAAATTCCTCTAGTGCCTATTCGGGTTGTCGGTCCTCCGAATAGGCCCTTGTTGTTGAGCATGTGGAGCATGGTGGAAGTGATACAGAAACCTGCATTCCCCGGAATTTGGGATGGTCGGATGGCATTATCAAAGGTGGCCATCTCTACGTTTCCCTCATCATCGGATAAATCCGTCATAGCACCTACAACACAAAAATAACAAGTGAACGTAAATTTAGAAATAAAGCTCTTAGCAAAGAAATAATACTACAAATAGAAAATTTCAAGACTGTATTCCCCGGTAACGGCGCCAAAATTTGATCTCGCCCAAATTATACATTAATATGATATAACACTTCCATTGTCAAATATAGTAACCCAACTAGGTTGGGGTCGAATCCCACAAGGAATACAATGAGAAATTGATTTATTCGTGTTTGTATTATGGTTTTACTAATTACTTTACTCCTATGGTAACCAAGTTTGTTTGTTTGTTTGATTTAATTACTCTTCTCAATTCAATTAATGGTTAATTTATCAAGTAATTGGGAATGTTAGGGTTGTGACTTAATATATGGAAGTGGTGTTGGGTTTATACTTAAGTGGGTGTATTTAGTGTGGTATGAGCAACTGGGACTATTATCTAGGTGGGAATTTCTCAATTGACCCACTTAATTTCACATTAGGCTTTCTCAAGGTTTAAAGTGTGAAAAATATGTGCACCAATTATTACCCTTAGTTGATTCCCTTCTAATTAAAGTTGGGAATCATTAAATGGGGTTTAAAACCCCATTTCCTAGACTCTAGCCTCCTTTTTCAAGTTTGACCAGAGACAATTGGAAAGAAAGAGGTGTTTGCAACCAACTCTTAAACATTAAGAGTGAGGGGTAGTTGAATCCCACATTCATACACCCTTTTCACATTTCATTATTTATCACAACCCCAACATAAATCTAGCCACTCATGATAAGTAATAAATGCATAACAAAGTAATAAATACAACAAGACATAATAAACATAAAAGAAGACTTACAATGATTAATATAAACAATGGCTTGTCTTTACACAACTGGAGCAGTGGTTCGCAGACCGGATTGCGGTCCGCAGAACAGAAGTGCAGACCATAGAATGGGTTGCACTTCAGGGCTCTGGAGTCTTCTTCTCATTGTCTATTTATGCGGCTTTGGCTACCATTGTGCAGTTCGCAGAAGTGACCTTCTCTGCACTTCATTCTTTTTTCAGTATTTTTGTCTATGTTTCATCACATTTCCTCACTTTTGATGTCTCAATGCAAAAATTCTACAAAAACCAAAATAACATAAGAAACGTCTACTATAAATGCATAAAGGACAATAATAATCTATGAAATTGATATCAAATATGCCATCATTTCTAGGCACATCAGCGTCCTACCTTGGAACCTTAGAGCCCTGGCAATTTCCAACACATGTTTGTGTTTTCTCTCAGCAATCCCATTCTGCTGAGGGGTGTATACACATGTTCTCTAGTGCACAATACCAAGAGACTTAAACAATGCAAATACATCACTATTAATGAACTTTGTCCCATTATATGATCTAACTGTTTTGACATTTTTGTGAAACTGAGTCTGTACCAGGTGAAGAAAATCCCTAAATATGATAATGACATCAGATTTCAATTTCAACAAATATAGCCGAGACATCCTAGAGTGATCATCCACAATAGTAAGAAGCATTTTATTTCCATCAAATGTAGGCACGTGGTATGGTCCCCATAAATCAATATAAATCAAATCAAATACTGTCTTTGTTCTACTAACATTACCATAGAAAGACAACCTTGCATGTCTAGCTAGGGGACAAACAATGCAGTTTAGTGCTAAAGACAAGTGAAAAATCTATTGTGCTCCACTAAATGCATGACCTAACCTCTTATGTCAATGATCAATATCACTTCCCTCTGTCTTTGTGCATAGAACTGTTTCTGCCTTGATGTCACCTTCAGTGGGATATTGAGGAACCAACAATTATAGTCCATCGTGTTCTCTACAAATATCCATCACCTTCCCACTATACAGGTCTTGGAAGATGCAAAAATCAGGGTAAAATGCAACTAAGCACTGTAATGCCTTAGTAATCTTTGAAACGGACAGTAAGTTATACTTAAAGTCAGGGATGTAAGCACATCATCCAGTGTATCTCCTGTACTTAGTCTACCGGAACCAATATGAGTCACATGAGTAATTCCTCCATTAGGCGGGTGTACCTTGTTTAAAAATCTTTCAATTAATCTTATTGTTTAGTAATCTTTCATCTGAAATTATATGGTTTGTTGCACTGTTGGCTGAAGTTTCTCCCATTTTCTCCTTCCCTTTAGATTTTTTGTTCATGTAATTCACTACATGATCATACTGTGATGGAGTGAAATGCAGTGTCCTTAAACCTTCTAGATTGATTCTGCCTCACCTATCTCCATGGTTGTGTGTTCCATAGTCCTGCTTCATGACAGTATCACCAAGAGAGTTATGAGCAACATTAAAGGCATTAAAAGTATTCTGACTCTGAGTGTTATATCCTCCTTGAGGAATATTGTATCCTCCTTACACTTCATTGCAAGTTCCCTGGGTTGCATTATGAGCAGCATTGTATCGTCCATGTGCTGTGTTATAGGTATTGTTAGTTTGCCCTCCTTGACCAAGATTAGAATTATGGTTAGCATTAGGTCCTCCTTTCTTTTTGAACTTAAAATCAGGAGGATAACCGTGCAATCTATAGCAATCATCTTAAACATGTCTCATTGGTTTGCACTTTGCAGTAATCACATCGTGCATTCCAGTTCTTCTTGAGATTTCCCATGTGTCCTCCTCCTTTAGCAGACATCAATGCGGTGACTTCATTTCCATGAGCTATGGAAGCATTTGTCATACTCCTTTGGCTTTCTCTTTTAATCAATATCGAGTAAGCCTTATTCATAGTTGGCAGAGGTATCATCATCAAAATTTATTCACGATCACCTTCATACGACTCGTTGAGTCCCATTAGAAATTGCAACAACTTTTGCCGTTTCATGAATTCAACAAAATCTCGTGATTTTTCACAATCGCACTCAAGCGTAGGGGCTAGGGCATCAAATTCTGCCCAAAGTATGCGCAAATTTGAGAAATAAACTGCAATTCCATTTGTACCTTGATTGATCGTTGCTATCTGTTTGTGAATATGGAAGATTTTCGATCCATCAATTTTATCAAATCGCTCCTTCAATTCTGCCCATACTTCACTCGCATTTGATGAATATACTATTCCACTAAGTAATTCACTCGATACGCAGTTCATATCCATGACAAAACTATCGTATTGCATCTCTCCCACATATCTGTCAAATTGCGGCCAAAATTCTCTTTTCTGCACTCGCCATTGATGAATCCCATCTTGTTGCGACCTAGAATCGCTATCTTTATCTCGCGATGCCATATAGAGTAATTCTCTACTCCAGTAAGCTGCATGGGCTCCTGAATTATCCGTGGAGCTCAAATAGGCAAGCAACCATGGTTCTTCACCTACAATCACAGGGAAAATGAACCAAGTAGACATGTTTGAATTTGAGGAGAAAAGACTAAATAAAGAAAAAAAAGAAGCACTCACGTAGCCTCTCTCTGGTTCCCTCATAGTGCACGTTCAACACAAACACATATTTTCACTTCACACACGATCGCACCACTGTATTATATCGTTTAAAAAAAATACATTTCTATATTTACTAACATTTTAACTTTAAACTTCTCATTTTATCTTTAATAAAATTATTTATAGCCACACAAATATCTATAGTTTATTTTATACCACAACTTTAAAAAATATTCCTTTTATTCTTAGATTTAGCTCTTTTCGGTTAAAAGACCAAAGTATCGCTTTAATTATTGTGTTCTAATGTAACAATAAGGATATTTGAGGAAAACACAAAATGGAACAGAATCCAACTTATTATAGTGGGGAAACATGACAAAATGAGTTGGTTGACTATTCAAATTTTTATTAATTAACTATTTAATTTCTTGGGTTATAAGTTCAAATATGTTGTAGTAATAACTTAAAGCTATTTATTGATACCAATAAATGAAACTGATGGTGAAAAAATATTATACATCCTACAAGAACTTAAACTCATGATAAATAGTTCTTTTGGTCAAGCTTTATTTTAGAGGTGGCAAATGGATCAGTTAGGTCAAAATTGAGCGAATTAAAATGAATTAAGTTAATACTTGGGTCATGACCCAACCGCCCAAAGATTCTTTGAATCAAAATGAATTGGGTCAAGATGGGTTAAATAACAGTTATAATCTAACCCGCCCAAATTAACTCAAATTTGCCTTTTTATACCAAACTGCTCTTTAGAAGATAAAATAAAGCGTCCGGTAATATTAATACTGTGTCATTTGACTACTTGAATTATGTGGTTCCTTGATGCAATTTGCTTAAGGACCTGTAAATATTTTGAAAGGGAAAGGAATCATTTTATTCCCTGTTTGCTTTATTTCACTATTGTTGGGTTGTCAGCCAACCCGTTAAGTTACATCACTCTGACCCATTCTAACCCGCTCTCCCTACGAGTTCAACGGGTTGTGTTCAAAATTGACCCATATGCTCTCGTATATCGTCGTAACGCCCTTAATACACCAGTCTTTAACCCAACCCGCCTGATCTTTAGGGGTTGGGCGGGTTGGATTTGGAATTGCCACCTCTAAAGAATTTTTTTAATTATAAGTGTTTTCGAAAAAATACTTTTAAAGAATATCAATTTGATAATTATTTTTGTATTTGGGCGACACTATAAAAGTATTTCTGAAAAAGAAACTATTTCTTTTAGCCTTGACTACTAGTCGGAACCACTTATTTTTTTCATAAAAGTTTGACCAAACACTTCAAATCTCTAAAATAAATATTTTAAATATAAAAAAATACACTTTTAATTTTTCAAAACTTGACTAAACATGTAATAATAGTAGTGCTATGATTACACATGACTTGTACATGCTAGTTGCTACTCCTAATTGCTAAGCTAAGATTCAATAATTCAAAGAGCATCTAAAAGATTCAAACAAATAAATTTGGGCACCAAAAAAGAGCAGAAATAGAAAATAGAATAAATCACTACGCACCAATTGTTTGACTATATTCTATGCATGTTCCTTATTTTATCTATTTATTTATCAGAATAAATAAAATTTATTAATTGCTTTTTGGAGTGGGCTCTTAGATCATGCAAAGTAACTAACCAAATCAACTTTCATAATAAACTTTTAGGACCACAACTATGATTTAATTAGTCGAGGACCACTATCTTTTTTTTGGTAATATTCGATTTTTTATAATGAGATGTACTAAAAATAGGAGTATCAAGGTTGAAGAAAATAATATTATTTAATTTGGGTCAAAAAATAGAAAGCATTTTTTGCAAAGCTTATTTTACGAACCAATCAATCATAGGGAGTAGATTTAAGCAACTATTTATTGTTTAATGGGAAATGCTGGCGATCCTGATCCCTTTTTATTTGAAAGAATGCTTAATATTATTAATAATAAAAAAAAAACAAAATTATTGGGTATGTTGTTGTTGTAAAACAAAATAACAACTTTAGACGTAGATAGTATATTCTGAAACTTAAAGAAATAGAAAATTTAAAGCATCATTATCATAAGATAATATACTTTGTTTGTGTTCGAAGACTGACTTTATTTATATATTTTATTTTTATTTGATTAGAACGAAAATATGCTAATCTAGGAGTTAAATACGGACTTGAGATACGTAAGAAATACGGGCCACCTGACATTGCAACAATAAGAAAGAGATTAATTTAATAGTATTGTACAACAAGAAAATGTAGTAACAAAGTTTAGTTTTAGACAAAAATGGCAAAAAAAGAAACACAACTTGGGGCGAGGGGACATATGCATAATATTTAAGATTATAGCAAGGTGGGTGGGGTGGGGGTGGAGGGGAAGTAGGGGTGCTTATCGGTCGATTCGATTCGATTTTGTGTGCTATATGTTCGGTTTATAAATATCCTCAATCGATAACCAAAGCGATAAGATATTCGTTGTCAGTTTTCAATTTATCGGTTTTTGGTCCTTAACTGTTCGGTTTTCAGTTTAACCAGTAAGAAAATGCTCCGCTAATTTTTTTGTTGCTTTCTCTTGTTTTCTTTTGTTCATGTATATACTATATACTGTGGGAGATTCAATCTAATGTCAACTCAACAAAATAAACCAAAATAAAATACACTAATTAAAACATATTAGACTTAAAAATATTCATTATATTGTCGCAGAGAGGCAATAAGCCCTAATTTCGTTTGAGAAATAAGAGAATAACCCAATAAGCGTGCTTGACTGTCTGTTGTAAGAATTTTAAATTTGTTTTTTATTTAAAAACAAACATTCAACGTCACAATTATATAATTAGGGATGAAAATGTAATTTTAATAGATGTTTATTGGGTTATCAATTTAACTAACAACAACAGCATACCTAGTGAAATCCTACATTGTGGGTCTGGGAAGGGTAGAGTGTACACAGACCTTACCTCTACCTTGGTAGGTAGAACGATTGTTTCTGAAAGACCCTCGGCTCAAGACAAAGCACAAGCCCAAGCAAAGTAAGACACACAAAGTGCGTAAGTCATGACAGCGCATTCTGAAAAAGAAAGAAGCAAAAAGAGGTAATAGCTAATACAAGTAAATAAGACAAACAAAATACACATAGCTGCATAAATCAAACTACAAGGGACTATAAGGCAATATGATAGGATAAGCGAGTCTACAATAATAATACTACAACTACCAGTTTGTAAATGCAGGACTACGCTAGACTACCTACTATCCTTCTACCATAATACGTGTCCTTCATAACCCTCTATCTAAGGTCATGTCCTCAGTGAGTTGCACCTGCGTTATAACCCGTCTAATCACCTCTCCATAATACTTCATCGACCTACCTCTACCCCTCATGTACCCGTCCATAGACAACCTTTCACACCTCCGCACTGGGGCATTTATGTCTCTCCTCTGCAAGTGTCCGAACCATCTCAACCTAGCTTCTTGTATCTTATCCTCCATCGAGGCCACTCTCACTTTGTCCCTGATATCATCATTTCTAATTCTATCCCTCCTTGTATGCCCACACATCCATCTTAGCATCCTCATCTCCGCAACTTTCATCTTTTGGATGTGCGAAGTCTTGACCGGCCAACACTCCGCCCCATACAACATGGTCGGTCTAACCACCACTCTATAGAAATTGCCTTTAAGTTTTGGTGGCACCTTTTTATCGCACAATACTCCAGATGCGAGCTCCATTTCATCCACCCTGCCCCAATACGATGTGTGACATCGTCATCAATCTCTTCGTTCCCTTGGATAATAGACCCGAGGTACTTGAAGATCTCTTTCTTTGGAATGACTTGGGTACCAAGCCTCACCTCAACGCATGTCTCAAGGTCACTAAACTTGCACTCCAAGTATTCTGTCTTGGTCCTACCCAGCCTGAACCCTTTAGACTCCAGAGTTTGTCTCCAAACCTCCAGCTTAGCGTTCACTCCGCTGCGGGTCTCATCAATCAGGACTATGTCATCTGCGAATAACATACACCATGGCACCTCCCCTTGGATTTGTCGCGTCAGTCCATCCATCACCAAGGCAAATAGGAATGGGCTAAGAGTTGATCCTGGTGTAGCCCCATCATCACTGGGAAGTGCTCCGAGTCTCCTCCTACTGTCTGTACTCTGGTCTTGGCTCCATCATACACATTCTTGATTGCCCTAGTGTATGCCACAAGTACACCTCTAACCTCCAAACATCTTCATAGAACCTCCCTAGGAACTTTGTCGTATGCCTTCTCGAGGTCGATGAAAACCATATGTATGTCTCTCTTCCTCTCCCTATATTGCTTCACCAACCTCCTAATAAGATAGATGACTTCTGTAGTCGACCGCCCCGGCATGAATCCAAACTGGTTCTCGGAGATAGACACTCCTCTTCTCACCCTCATCTCCATGACTATTTCCCAAACTTTCATAGTGTGGCTTAGCAGCTTGATACCCCTATAGTTGTTGCAACTCTGGATATCACATTTGTTCTTGTACAAAGGAATCATTGTACTCCACCTCCATTCTTCGAGCATCCTCGTCGTCTTAAAAATGACGTTAAACAACTTTGTCATCCACTCCAAACCTGCCCTGCCTACGCTTTTCCAACATTCAACTAGGATTTCATCAAGGTTATCAATTTAACCATTAACTAAATTCTTAAAACCGAAAACTGAACCGATAACCCGATAAAAAAAATTTACAAAACCGTTTACAAACGGTTAACCCAATAACCCGACACCAATAAATCAATAACATTTTTATTGGTTCGGTTTATTAGTTAAAATGGTTTTTGCACACCTCTAGGGGGAAGAGGAAGAGTTACACTTTAAGGGTCTGTTTGGTAAGCTGGAAATATTTGATGAAAAATGAATTATAACTTTTTCATATTTGATTGGCCAAATTGTTTGAACAAATATTTTCCCTAAATTTACATTTTTATGAAAAAGTTTAGGAAGTCGTTTTCTAGAAAATCCATATAGATACCGTGTTTTCAGTGAAAGCATGCATCTTTTTAACAATTTGGTTTTTAAGTCAAATTAAACTCAGAATTCGGTAGTTTGTTTGTGAAAGACTATCAAATAGTCAAGTTCAAGGGCAATTAAGGCTTTTTTTAGTTTTATTAAGATTAAAACGTTTGAATATGAATATATCTGAACATTAAGATGTGTGATAAGATTAAGATTTCTTAATCTAAATACACATATGAATAACAAAATCGGTATACTAAATAACCAAGACCGTTTATTTTCTCAATTTATGAATGTACAAAATTTATCTTTATTTTAAAATTGATAAATATAAATTTATATTAATATGATGGCTAATGGTAAAATTTATATTGATGGTGGCGATGGCTAATGGAGGTGGTTGTGGGTACCAACTAGGGGTGATAGTGTTGAATGATTGTGGTGGTTGTTGATACGTGGTAGCTAATGGTGATAATGTCTGACAGTATGTTAGCTGATGGTGGCAGTTGGTGATGGTGGCTGAAAATTAGGGTGTTTGTTAGTGATAGCTAATGAAGGTTTAGATGACTAATAGCGGTGGTTGATGATACATAGTGATGGCTAATGGTAGTGATTGTCAGTAGTGAACGATGATAGGTGGTAACGATGGTTGATAATAATGATTGTAAATGATGGTGATGATTTATTATGGTGATCGGTGATATATTAATTATATTAATTAATTAAGATTTGTTAGATCTTACTCAGTAAGATCTATTCAGGCTCATTAAGTGCTTGTGAAAAAAACAAAAAAATAAAGGCACTCATTGATTAAGAGTTGCACTATTAAGCAGACCTAAAAATAAGTGCACTTAGTGAATGAGATCTGAATGATTGAGATTTAGGTATTCATTAAGTGCAAACATACGAGACCTAAGACTACAAATAGTTAAAGTGGGCAACTAATACCCGTGCGAAGTTTAGATGGAGGCAAGTGCACAGATAACCGATTTTGGTACCACTATTTAAACCATAACCACGATATAAAAATTTGCAACTTTAACCACTTTGGAACCAACTTCAAACATACAAGTGCCCCAAGTTAGGCTTTCTAGATAAGAACTTCAAATATTTTGACTTGTTCGGTTCTAAACTTCGGTAAAAATGTTTTAAGTTTGACTTGATAGTTCCAAACTTCAGAGATAAAAGTTCGAAGTTTGTTTTGATAATCTCAATCTTTAAATATTTTTGTGTAAACTTTGGCTTGGAAATTTCAAACTTTAGACATATCTAAAGTTAACTTTGTTAAATTATTCGTTTCATTTCACTCATTGTACCTCATCGGTACATCAATTAAAATATTCATTTTCAACTTGTAATTGTTTTATTCATGCATTTAAAGTCAATCATGATACCTCATTTTATTTTATTTCACTCATAGTACTCAATTTCATGCATCAAATCTCGATTTTACAATACAATTAATTAGAACATTGACTAGAGTGTTTGTTAACCAATATCGAGCAAAGCTTTTAAAGAAGAAAAAGGAGGAGAAGCGAAGGAGAAGCAAATTTATCTAAAGTTCGCATACAAGCTTCATACTAGCTATTTGTGCACAAACTTAAACACTAGCTACCCTTTAAATAATAATGTCCAAGTAGGGCACCCCATAACGTTTTACATTTACATGAATATTTAGGTATTTCACCTCCTATAAATTAGAATACATGGAAAATATATAATATGATGTATGATATAATTATACTAAATAAATGGAGGGAGTCTTTTTTTTTTAATAAGCCATCACCTTAGGTTGTGATCCCTTTGGTGTGGGGAGAGGGGAGGTTAGGCTTGACCTCTATCATGTATATTAATGCAAAAAATTACATATGTTAGAGGGGGATATGGACCAATACCTCTAACCAAGAAAATCTGCACAACTTAATACCAAAAATATGAGAAGAAGGATTAAGCCTATGCATTATCCTTCTCTAGCAACATATAAACCATTCAACTTACAAAAAATTGCATTTATCATATTTTCTTCTCATAGAAGAAAACCTCTATTTATCCAGCTGAATCAAACCTTTAACTTCATGAGGTAACAGATTATGGGAAGTGTAAAAGGTTTTTCTTCCACTGGCAGATGCAAGTTTAGCAAGAAAATCAGCAACACCATTAGTTTCTTTGTAACAGTGCTTGAACATCACTGTTTCATTGCCTTTGGTAGCATTATGGATAAAAAATTTCAGCTTCATGTTGGTAGTGGTCTTCGGATTGAGAATATCAACGATAACCGTGGAGTCCATTTCAATCAGAATATTGTTGAAGCTATTTTCCTTACACCACTGGATTTCATACTCTGATGTTTTTGCTTCTGAGTAATTGTTGCTGCAACATTCAACAGGTTTGGAAAAGGTTATGTAGAAGTCACCATTGTTGTCTCTTATAATGCCACCTATACCAGCTTTTCCTTTGTCTTTGATGTAACTTTCGTAACATTCACTTTAAACAAACCTTATTCTGTAAATTGCCAAGTAACCTGAGTAATATTGACCACTGGATGCAACTTTTCAATGTTCTCATAAAACACAAGCCAGTTTCCTGTGAGGACACAGTTAGGGAATACCACATTCATTACAGCCTTAATATTTCAGATTATTTGATATTTCATCTTTCTCTTATTCATCTTCATTTGATCATCAAACTTGCAAGAGGTCCACTATTATCAGATTTCCCAACAAATAAAGATTGGGGCAACTTGAATAATAAGCTTATGGACACTGTTATTAGTTTTATGCTTTCACCAATTCTGAATGGTTCTTTTGATAGGGCCTGACCGATGAATTATGCCAAGAAAAGCACCTATGTATCTCCAAATATAATTTGCCACTTTACCTTAAGTAAAGGTGTAATTTGTGTAATCAGTGACTGGGATAGTACAACAAAAACATACAGCATTGGAATAGATGCCTAATCTGCCGATAGCTTCATTAAAAGACAACTTTTCAAGGTACAATCTCCATACTAAGAAGGACATCTTGAAAGGTATGGATCTGTGCCAGATGTTGCTCAAGAATTTATCCTTCTACTTTTTATCCCTAATGAGATGCCAAGCAGATTTGTTAGAATACCTTCTATCCTCAGTGCAATCCCATATTGGATCATCTTCTTAATTATCAGGGGTCAATCTCAATACCCTCAATGTCTTGGACAATATTTGAAGGTAGGATGCAAGAAAGATTCTTGTCATCCCATTTCATATTGAGCATGAAATCCTTGACTGACAGAGTAGCTAGTAAATCATCACAGCAGATGGAAGGGATCAGAGCCGGTGGACCATGCTT
Source organism: Anisodus acutangulus (assembly GCA_029783415.1). NCBI lineage: Eukaryota > Viridiplantae > Streptophyta > Magnoliopsida > Solanales > Solanaceae > Anisodus > Anisodus acutangulus. The sequence continues at coordinate 44,106,139 of CM056507.1, forward strand.
AGTCAGTCCATGTATCCCACCAGAAGCTTCAGCTTTATTTTTGGTCCATACCAAGTTTTTTCAACTTTGAGAATTGCCAGTAATCCACTTTTTCTGAGCTATATGCTTGCAAGCACAATACTTTTTTTTCATAAACTCAGCCCATAAGGATTGTTTAGTCCTTAACCTCCACCATCTTTTAATAGATAAAGTATTGGATATATTAAGAAGACTTCTAATTCCTACACCACCTTCATCTTTGGGATAACATAAGATTTCCCAAGAACTCCAGTGGTATTTCCTTTTTTCAACAGAAGACCTCCAATAGAATCTAGCCATATGATTCTCAATAAGCTTAATAGTACCTTTGAGAGGATTTAAAGTAGATAAAGTATAAGTAGGCAAAGACTGGAGGACACCTTTGATCAAAACAGCTCTCCCACCAACTGTGAGCATTTTTTCTTGCCAACTATTCATTCTTTTAACTATTCTAGCCACCATGCCATTAAAATACTCTATTTTCTTTCAACCAGAGTAAATAGGGCAGCCTAGATAAGTGAATGGAAAAGACTTCTCACTTCTCCATATAATCAGTGCATTATCTAAGCCTATTAATTCTGTGAGGACTAATCTTTGCACTAGTTAGGAAGAAACTTTTACTCTTATTAACCTTTTGTCCAGAGGATTTTTCATAGTGTTTAATCTGCTTCATCATTAGCTTAACAATTTTTGAATTCCCACTAGTGAAAATAACAATATCATCTGTATAGGCTGGGTGATTTATCTGAGGACCTCTCTTATTCATAGAGAAAGGAACAAAATTGTTGTGAGTAGAGCTGGGGAAACTGAATCACCTTACTTGAGAGTTGAGACCTTGAAAAGAATCTAAGAATCATTGTCTGGTTCCATTGATAAGTATGGAATACCATACATTGGAGATAATTCTTCTAATCATATCAATCCACTCTTCCTTAAAGCAAAATTTCTTCAGCACCTTGAATAGAAATGACCATGAAAGCCTGTCATATACCTTTGCCATATCAAGTTTCATGACCATATTACCACCTTTGTTAGGCTTACTAATGTCATGTACTAATATACTGGAAAATTTAATGGAAATGCACACAAATTAGATAAAAATTACCCACTCGATATTTATATCAAACCAATAAAAGGATGACATATATTTGTATATACACCTTTAGCACTTAATCATAGTTAATTAATATATATTTTTACTTCATTAAATTACCTAACTATTTCCTCCATCCCAAAAAAATTCTCTTACTTTCTTTATTAGTTTGTTCTAAAAGATTGGCGAATTTCTATATTTAAAAATAATTTAATTTTATGAATAATTTATAGTAATTCAAATATCTAAGACTTGTTTTAAACCACATATTTTAAAAATCTTCTTTAATTTATTAAACTCCGTACCAAGTTAAATTAAGACAATCTTTTTGGACAAAGATAGTATAATATAATCGACAAGACATCTTTATAAAAAAGAAGAAAAAGATGTAAGGTCTAATTTACCTTTGTGCCTTTTTTATATCCCATTTAATTATAGTGGCTTTACCCCTTTGGTGACAGAAATGGGCACAATCAAGCTAATGGTCTTTATTTGAAAGCTCACATTTTTTCATTTTCATGGTCAGCGATTATCACCTATATATGTACTAATTATTATATATCCAATAATTATTTAAATTTTGTGTGAATATTCATTATCCAGCACTTTCTTTATACATATTGGTGGATCACTTTTTTGTTTAACAAACAAACCCAACAAAGGTTCTTGTTCAAACCCTAGACTTCACCAATCTTGATACTTCCAAGATCGAATCATTTTGTTTGTTTTTCTGCCAAGAATTTAAAGGGTTTTCTGCTAATTGAGTCTCTGAGGTGGGTTTTGATTTTCACCAAAAAATCATGTACTTTTTTGGTGTTTTTGTTTGTTTAATTTATCTGAAAATCAAGATTTTAGAATGCTGTATTTAGATTTGGTGGCATTAGTTTAAAGATCATCCCATAAAGGTCGAGATAAGGTCTGCGTATAGCCTACCCTCCCCAGACCCCAGTTTGTTGGATTACACTGTGTATGTTGTTGTTGTTTAGTTTAAAGATCATATGTTTAGCTAGTTTCTTCATATGGGTTTGTCTGATTTATTTCAATTCTTGAGTTTTTTTAATCTTTCTATTTTTGTCTGTGGTTTGGATTTATGGTTTGTGACTGATTGGGGATATATTGGGGCGGGGTTTAAGCTCGTAGTGTTTGATGTATTGCAATGAATTAGGCCGAAAAGGAAAGGAATGAATATAGAGGATTCATACAGACCACCCTACTAGTTTGAGACTGAGGCGTTCTAGTTGTTGCTGTTATTTGTGTGTAACTTTTTTTTGATAACCGTGGTGTCCGGGCCAATGTGAGTGCACCTTGACTAATTGCATGGGATACCTGATACCTCCCACCAGCAACATGTACCAAGTAACTCTGTCTACCAAAGCTAGGACAGATGAGAAGAAAGTTCGTCTGATTTATTTCAATTAGCGTTTTTTTTTCTTTCTATTTTTGTCTCTGGTTTGGATTTATGGTCTGTGACCAATTGGGATATCTTGGGTTAGGGTTTTGTGTTTGAGCTAGTTGTATGTGAAGTCCTAGTGTTTGATTTATTGCAATGAATTAAGCTGAAAAAGAAATAAATTTATATGAAGGGTTCATATAGACCGACCCTACTAGGTTGAGACTGAGGGATTCTTATTGTTGTTGTTATTTGTATGTAACTATTTTTTCGATAACCGTGGTGTCCGGGCCAGCTTGCGTGCACCTCGACTAATTCCATGGGATACCTGCTACCTCCCACCATTAACAGGTAGGAGGTAACTCTGTTCACCAAGGCCAGGACAATGGGAAGAATTCACTTAGGGGTTGTTTGGTCTGGTGTATATGAATAAACTGAATAGGGTGTTTTAGTAATATGCTAAGATTAGTAATGTTGGGATAAGTTATGCTATACTATAGTTAGTTATGATGGGATTATTTTTTATCGACTGTTTGGTTTGTTGTGTTAAATAACACGCATTGCATAATTTCTAAATAGTACTGAATAGGATGTATTAGAATTAGGAATAGTATTGATATTGCTAATGCGATGGTTTAATATGTATAAATATAGTACTGTATAGGTATTTATACATAGGTTAAAAACACTATCAAACAAGGGATTAAATAATACCAAAGCTAATACTGGTATTATTTTCTCTAGTGCCTCCGACCGAACGACCCCTGTGTGTTTTTGTTTCTTCTGTTTCTTCTGGGATTTATACCCGAGACGTTATTTGTATGTAACTTGTATTGTTTGATGTCGTTGCAGGTAATTAAGAACTATCCAATTAAGGGGTTGAGGCTGCATTGTAGGGAGACGTCTTTGCGCTTGGAAAAGACACTGAAGAATATTAGTAAAAATGATTTCGAGATCGTATACCAACCTTTTAGATTTGGCATCTGGGAATTTCCCGACAATGGGAAGAGAGAGGGACCGGAGACGGATGCCACGGGTGATGACAGTAACCGGGAGTATTTGTGAGCTGGATGATGACCAAGCTCATAGTGTTTCATCTGAAAATCCGTCTTCGCTAGCCGGTGATCGGATGATTGTAGTGGCAAATCTTTTGCCCCTGAAAGCAAAAAGGAGACCAGACAATAAAGGCTGGAACTTTAATTGGAACGAGGACTCGTTAATTTTGAGACTTAGGGATGGTTTACCTGAAGACATGGAAGTTATATATGTTGGTTTATTATGTGTTGACGTTGACCCTATTGAACAGGATGATGTTTCTAATTATCTGTTGGAGAAGTTTAGATGTGTTCCTGCGTTTCTTCCGCCGAATATCGTGGAAAAATATTACGAGGATTTTTGTAAGAGGCATTTGTGGCCACTTTTTCATTACATGTTGCCGTTTTCGCCTGATCATGAAGGTCGGTTTGATCGCTCTATGTGGGAAGCATATGTGTCTGCCAACAAGCTTTTTTCGCAGAAAGTAGTTGAGGTTCTGAATCCCGAGGACGACTTTGTTTGGATTCACGATTATCATTTGATGGTTTTGCCTACATTCTTAAGGAGGCGGTTCAATCGTTTGAGGATGGGTTTTTTCCTTCACAGCCCGTTTCCTTCGTCCGAGATTTACCGGACTCTTCCCGTTAGAGAGGAAATACTCAAGGCTTTGCTCTGTGCTGACATCGTCGGGTTCCACACTTTTGATTACGCACGACACTTCCTCTCTTGTTGCAGTCGGATGTTGGGTTTAGAGTATCAGTCTAAAAGAGGTTATATAGGGTTAGAATACTATGGAAGGACGGTAGGCATCAAGATTATGCCAGTCGGGATACATATGGGTCATATTGAGAACATGAAGAAACTTGCAGCTAAAGAGTTAAAGCTTAAGGAGCTAAAGCAGCAATTTGAAGGAAAAACTGTGTTGCTTGGTGTCGACGACCTGGATATTTTCAAAGGTATTAATTTAAAGCTTCTAGCTATGGAACACATGCTTAAACAGCATCCGAAGTGGGAAGGCCAGGCTGTGTTGGTCCAGATTGTGAATCCTACGAGGGGTAAAGGAATAGATTTAAAGGAAATACAGGCTGAGATACTCGAAAGTTGTAAGAGAATCAATAAGCAATTTGGCAAGCCCGGATATGAACCGGTAGTTTATATCGATAGGCCGATATCGAGCAGCGAACGCATGGCGTATTACAGTATTGCGGAATGTGTTGTTGTTACGGCCGTGAGGGACGGGATGAACCTAACTCCTTATGAGTACATCGCTTGTCGACAGGTAGGGGTGTAAAAATGTGCGGGTTGGTCTGAATTTGGGTGGGTCAAAATGGGCTAAAAAGTGGGTCATAACCCAACCCGCCCAATTCTTACTAAGTTTTAATTCCTTTGTTTGTTTTTTTATAATTTTTTGGTACCTAATAAAACTCCCCACTTGTGGGATGACACTGGGTATATTGTTGGTACCTAACAAAACTGTTTTATCTTTGTTATGGCTGTATATTAACATATCAAATAAGAAAATGTCTTTTTAACAATATTTTGATAAGATTTCTCATGAGTCAATTTGGGCTACATATCAGCCCAATTTTTTGATGGGCTGAGATAATAAATGGACGGGTCAATGACTAGCCCAAATTTGGGCGGGTTGGGCAGGTCATGTTCTCATGGGCTGATTTTTCCATCTCTATCGACAGGGAATGTCTGGTTCAGAAGCTGATTCAGATGTGGATGGGCCTAAGAAGAGCATGTTAGTTGTATCTGAATTCATCGGGTGTTCACCTTCGCTGAGCGGGGCGATCCGGGTCAACCCGTGGAACGTTGAAGCAACCGCTGAGGCAATGAATGAGGCGATATCTATGGCTGAACCGGAAAAGCAGCTACGTCATGAAAAGCATTATCGTTATGTTAGTACCCACGATGTTGGTTATTGGGCGAGAAGCTTCTTGCAGGATATGGAGAGGACTTGTATAGATCACTTCAGAAAAAGAACGTATGGCATTGGTTTGGGTTTTGGATTCAGAGTTGTGGCCTTAGATCCGAACTTTAGAAAGCTTTCAATTGATGATATTGAGTCGGTTTATATTAAGTCTAAGAGCAGGGCCATATTCCTGGACTATGACGGAACCATGATGCCTCAGAACTCTATCATTAAGTCTCCAAGTGCTGAAGTTATCTCAATCCTGAATAGAATTTGTGCTGATCAAAACAACGCCGTCTTTATTGTTAGTGGAAGGGGAAGGGACAGCCTGGACAAATGGTTTTCTCCTTGTAGGAAGCTGGGTCTTGCAGCAGAGCATGGCTACTTTTTGAGGTGTGTTTTTGTTCTCTTTCCCTTTACAATATAGGGTTAATAGCATCTGTGGTAAATACTAATTTTAATCCTTGTGAAATCTGACTAAGCACATTTAACCTTCAATTATTTGAAATGAGCATTTTTGATTATTTTGCTTATGAATATTCACTTATTTGCAGGATTATTATCCGTCCCGTCGTTTAATTATCCATCTGTTATATGTTAAACTTGTATCGTTACTCTATAGTTGTGTGTAATTTCCTTCTAAAGATAGCATGAATATAACATATTTCCTACATAAAAGAACTAAGAGCACACATTTTAATTATTTGAAGGTTAGATGTGTTCAGTCATATATCACAAGGACCAAAATCAGAATTTACCAATAACCAAGGACCAAAAATGCTATTCTCTCTACAATATATGTTCAATGACATCTGCGTGCGTGCTGGTCATTCGACTCGAACTGTTTGGATCACATTATTTTACACAGTATGGATCATTTTGTTTGAGGTTGTTTGCAATAGAATGGTTTCTGTTTCTATGATTGGTTCCATTTTCATTTTTCTGGTTTCTCAAGCAGACAGTGTAATATGCTGCTGAAGGTATAATGACAAAAGAGATAATGGGTACTCCAGATGCAATTAATGGTACATACTTTCTTGACACACTTCTAAGGGTGAAAGAATCATGTATGGCCGACATGTTTCAAAAATTCGAAGTCATTTTACAAAACTATTGTACTAGTCTTTTTTCCTACTCTTACTATGTAATATGAATACACATGCACCCCAAGGGTGTGGCCTAAGTGGGTGGGTTGAGAACAATGAAGTCTCAGGTTCAAATCCCAGTTGAGTGAGCCAAAATACTAGGTGATTTCTTTCTATCTATCCAAGCCTTGGTGGAGAGTTTTCTGGTACTTATGTGGGTGGGAGGTAGTAGGTACGGGCCCGTGGAATTAATCGAGGTGCTTCTGACCCGGACCCCTGCAGTTTAAAAAAAATGAATAAATACACAGGTTAATTAACTTATTATCGTGCCTGCTCAAACAATGCCACATAAAGTGGGCTGAAGTAATCGTAGTGATTTTGAGGATTACTATATGAACACAACTGGAAGTGTTAAATATCTGAAGCCATATTGCCTTACCAGAAAGATTTCTGAAGCTATACTGGTTGTTCATCGTATATCCTGCTCCGTTACTGGACATGATCCAAACGGCTTATCCCTATCTCAAGGTTGGTTTGATGAAACTGAGGGTGTGTTTAGAAATCCAACTTGGAATTGGATTTGGATGTAATCGGGGCTGGTCTGGACACCATCGTTGTATTAAAAAAGTATTGAAGTAGTTATGGTGAAGTTAGTTTGATAGGGAGAACATCATATCATAAAGGAAATTTGTGGGTCAAGGTGCATTTAGTATGATATTTTGTCTTCTCTCTCAAAACTAAAATGGTTATGGTAAGTGTAACACTATTTAGTCTTTCTCTTTTTGACGTCTCTTTCTCTTGAGGAGCCTTCTTTGCTTCTCTTTCCTTCTCTTGAAGCTACCCTCAAACATAAGGGACCATTTTTGTCATGTGCCCTCCTTGTATTGGGGGTGCTTAGTTGGGGGTTTGCCGCTCCAAAGGTCGCCGTTTAGCTCCCTTTAATTTTGCTGATTTTTTATTTTCTAATGTCACAGGTGGTCGCAAGACAAGGATTGGGAAACGTGCAGTCAGAACTCTGGTTTTGGTTGGATGCATCTTGCTGAACCAGTAATGCAGTCCTATACAGATTCTACAGATGGCTCTTGCATTGAGAAAAAGGAAAGCGCTATAGTGTGGCAGTACCGTGATGCGGATCCTGGCTTTGGGTTTTCTCAGGCAAAGGAGATGCTTGATCATCTAGAGAGTGTCTTAGCAAATGAACCTGTTGCTGTGAAAAGCGGGCAGTTCATTGTGGAAGTCAAACCTCAGGCATGTATACTTAATCCCAGTTACCAAATTGGTTTGTTTCATTCTTATATTCCAAGATTTTCTTTCATCAAAGCTTAAGTGGCATCCTTATATAAGTGAAGCCCATCGTGTTGATATTTTATGCAAGGTAAGGCTGCGTATAATAGACCCTTGTGGTCCGGCCCTTCCCCACACCCCGCGCATAGCGGGAGCTTAGTGCACCGGGCTGCCTTTTTTTTTCTAGGCAATTATTTTAAGTAATGCTCAACAGGTTGAATTTATTCAGTGTAAGATTTTCTCTTTTCTGATTGCTCTTGTCAAGATTCGCAGCATCTAGAATTATCTTCGTATTGATGATGTTTGACTTATCCTCTTTGGTAGATTTGCAGTCATTCAATTGTCGTTCCTGACACATGGTTTGAGTAACCTTAATCTTCTCATTTTCTTCCTTTCTTAGGGGGTCAGCAAAGGTTTAGTTGCCGAAAAAATCTTTACGTCTTTGGCGGAGAGAGCAAAAATGGCAGATTTTGTGCTTTGCATTGGCGATGATCGATCTGATGAGGATATGTTTGAGATCATCGGTGATGCTTTATCCAGAAATATTCTTTCTTATGATACCAAAGTATTTGCTTGCACAGTGGGACAAAAACCAAGCAAGGCTAAATATTATTTGGATGACACTTCAGAGGTTAGATTTATGCTAGAGTCTCTTGCTGACGCAACTATTACTCCAGCGACTTCTTCTGATGAAGAAGCTGAGGACTCGGCTTGAATAGTTAGTTTATCCAGAAATATCCTCCCTACTGCATGTATATTCCAGGTTGGGCCAGTGACTTCATCTCTTTGGTTAGTTTTAGGTTTTAAGAAAATGAAATTACAAATTTCCGCCTCAATCATTCTTTCCTTTTGACATTAATCCATTCTTTTACCCCTTGCCTGGAAGTATTTGTGTGTGAGAAGTGGAGTACTGAAGTTGATTGCAGATTCTTAGTGCATCGTAAAATGTGGGACCCATTGAAGGAAGGAACCGAGACACAGATGTGAGGCATGGTATCAACTATTTTACAAGATTGGCTGGTGGCAGTGAATTTTGTAGAACTAAAAGTTTTGATCACTCCTGAATTATTACTGGAATCAATAAAGTTCTCATTATTCTGGCAGCTAACATTTATTGCGGTGGATTGTTTGTCTTGCGACTGCATGATACATCGATGGTTAACTTTTCAAAGTACCTTGGAGTTTATGTAGATTTCAGGTTAGACAAGAATTCTGTCGATGGACATGGAATCGGTTGTGGTAAATAAGCATCAACATGTAGATCGATCGAGGCAATGGCATTTTGGCGATCTTATTATACACTCTTTAGTGATGAAAGGGATATTTTATCACCTTGTTTTTTCTTTTGGTTCATTTGGAAAGCATTGTGTTGATACAAGTAATGCAATAATATTATGCTTCTATAAATTGGTAACCTTAAGGCATTTTTTACTAATATGATATCTCTCTTTCGGTGTGTCGATCGTTCATTTTGTTATGATGACTTGTGAGTACTATCTCCATGGTATTTTTCTGTTTGTCTGTTCTTTTCCCTTTCCCATTTACATGTAAACCATGTCTAGGCTCCTGCTGCAACGATCTTTTCTGATTAAACGAGAAAGTGCTTTTTATATTTATTGGAACTTGAGTTATTTGAATAACATATTTGGGGCCGTAGGTAGGGGTGGATATTCAGTATTTGGTTCGGTATTTTGAAAGTTCGGGTTCGATAATCAGTAGTTGAAAGAAGATACCAAATATCAAACCAAAATAGTTTGGTTCGGTAATTTGGATCGGTAGATCAAACTTCGGTTCGGTATTGTATTCGCCATTCGGTAATACCGTTTAGATGTGCAGCTTCGTAAATAAGAAGTTAAATTAATATACCTAACAAAAAGTAAATTATTAATAAAGTAATTTACGCAGAACAATGCAAGAATAATGAGTCATTCAAGCAATCTTGTATAAATAGGCATATAACTTCAAAACTTATTCCCTCACTGTCCATTCAAACAATCAGCGTACTCAAGATTTTTCTAGTCCATTGCAGACTATTCTTTAACTTCTTTATACAATATCAATAACATATAATAAGGGAATTATAAGTATCTGAAGAAGCATATTATTGATTGTTATTTGATGGGCCTGTTAAGTATTAGATATATGGATTATAATTAGGGGTAGACTTGTATTCAATAAATAATTCGGTATTAGGGATTTCCCAAATACCGAACGGTATTGATATGTCGTACCAAATCCAAACTCGAATCCCGTAATTCTTAAATTTTGCTCCCGAATACCGTACCAAATACCAAATTACCGAATCTCGAATTATCGAAATTTCGGGTTCGATTCGGTAATTCGGATTTCGGTAATTTATGCCCAGCCCTAACCGTAGGTCTCTATTATAATTCTTACATGTATGATACTCAATAGAGTTGGAATAATCACATAAATAGTTGCATTTATAGTTATTTTCAGTCTCAAATCTGTAAAGATACTTCTATTATAAGTGGTAGTGAGAATTACGATGATATGCAAGGTAAGGCTGCATACTATAGTTTTGCAGTGACAACCTTAATCGAATGTGTAGGATAGGTGGGAGGTGGTGACACACAACGACCAATCCTGAAAGACCACTCTTTCGTCGATCTCACAGTCAGGCAGGCTTATACCATTACGCTCACGAGCAGAATCAACGCTTGAGCCTACCTTCACACACTTTTATGGTCTGGCCTTTTTCCGAACCCCGCGTATAGCGAGAGTTTAGTGCACCGAACTTCCCTTTTACATTTTATAGGGCCATTTGTGGTGGAAACTGAGATCTTTGTAAATCTTTCCAGTGTTTTCTTTCTAGATTCTCTATTCCAGTTCTTTCTAGATGCTTTTGGGGCTAGACCACTAGGGCTTGGGGCTCTGATCTTATGGGAAAACACAACTTGTGATAGTGTGAGCTTGGGTTAGGGTGTAAGTCACCAGTACAAACTTATCATAAACAAAACCTATTATTTAAGTGAAGAAAGGTAGAGAGAGTGAATGGATCCAGAGTCACGGATCTATTACAAGTCATTTTCTATCTTGATTTTGCGTTTTATTTCGGACGGTTTCATCGCTGCCTGTTTCTTTCGAACCTTAATGTTAAGAAATTTCTTAAGCGGTATGTATAATTGATGTATGCCTGAACACTAGTCCAGATTCCAGAATGATATCATGCATGATAGATATCAAATAAGAGTCCTCCTCGTCACTAGGGGCGGACTCATTACTTAAACTCGTATGCCACTGACCCTCGAAATTCTCAGTTATAAATAAAATAAAGATGCTTTTGGTAGGTGTGTACTATAATAAAATCCGGAGCTGGTTGCTTGCAAAGTAAAAGGACAACCAACTGATAATGATGATTTGTTTTTACCATCAATGTCAGTTTAGATGCTTGATTGACCAATTATCTTTCTAGTTCTTATTCTTATTCCAAAAGGTGGAATCTCCCACCTCAGGAGCCCCCACACCCCGGTCCGACAGGTCTGTGAAGGAGGTAAATCATGGTGATTCTAGTTCTTATTCTTGTGATAAGCTTAATGTAAATGATTGGAAAAATATTGAAAAAGGAAAAATTACTGTGAGGATGAACTTGTTAACATGCATTAGTCAACAAATACTCCAGATTTCCTAGGACTCCTCATAAAGCTTGTTGAAGAACACATCAGTCGTTTTTTTGTCTTTCACCCCGCGGTTAGGATATCTGGCTTTCACCCAGGAGACCCGGGTTCGATTCCCGGTAACGGAAGTACCCTTTTTTGTCTCATTCTTTTTTCCAAAGGAAGATATTTTATCATCACTTTTGACAACTTGACACTCTTTTACAACACCGTTGCTCAACACTTAGCTAAATTTTCTGTTTGTTTGGTTTATGGAGTCTCTTAGGAGACGATGTTCTCAAGTTTGATTGTAAATGACGCTGCTTACTCTTTTGGACATATTATCCTTAACGAAGTATTAAATCTTTTAGTCGAGGCAAAAGGAAGGTGGAATTATTATTAGATTCCATGGGCATCCATAATCTGAGCCACAAAAATACAAAATCAAAATTCCCCCATAGCATTAGTCAAGGTTGTCATGTGTAAACTTGTTGCATCTTAATAGATTCGTTCTCTTTGATTTATCACATTCGAGGCTGCACAACCGTGCTCAGACTATCCTAAAACGTTGTTGCACCTGTATCGGATCCTTCAAAAATACAATACTTTTGGAAGACCCAACACACCACCATCGACATTTTGAAGAGTTCGAGCAACATCTAATGAAGCCATCAGTACCCTCATATACATGGTCCACAAGCAATATTATGTCAATTACTGGATAAAAATAACTGAAGGTATCTGCGGGATTGGCACAAATAGTTGGAGAATAACAAGAAGAATGAGGCTCAGCAAGAACTTACATGTACTAACTAGGGTTGTCCAGTGGACCGGGTCGGCCCGATCCCGACCCTGCCCGTTACCCGGTCCGCCCCGTCCCGATCCCCAAAATAAAAAAAATTGTCGGGGTCGGGGGTTCGAACTCGGGACGGGGCCTGGGTTCGTCCCGGTCCCGACCCCGTCCCATCCCGACCCACCCCCTCCCCCTTTGCAAAAATCCGTTGCAACAATGGCCAAATTTCGATTTTGACCGGTGTGATTACTATGAAATAATTAATAAAATTATGACTATTACATTAGATAATGTTTCTTCTAATAATTATGTTATAAAACTTTTAAAACTTAGATTAAGTCCATCTTTTCCTGATCATTTTCATATAAAATGTGCGTGCCATATTTATAACTCAGTTGTAAATGATGACCTAAAAATTTTTAAAAACATTCTTGATAAAATACAATTTCCTATAAACTTTATTTTTAAAGATAAAAAAATACAAAGACGCAAAGAGTATAAAAAAACATGTCATGATTGTGGATTACCTTATAGAAAAATTTCAGAAGAAGTTTCGACTAGATGGAATTCTCTGTATAAGCAACTACTTGTTGCTTACGATTATAGACAACCTATTACTTTATTATTTAACGTTCATAATAAAAATCCAAGGGATATGCTTGTAGATAATGATTGGGAATTTTTTTTAGAACTTAATAGATTTTTAGAGAAATTTTATCAAGCTGCTAAAGAATTTTCCGGTATTTATTATCCTACTATTTCAAATATGTTATTTTATATAACACTAATATTTTTGTTACTTAATGAATATATGCAAAAACCAACTTATAAGGCATCTATTGAAAAAATGTTTAAAAAAAATTTAAAATATTTTTTTCCTATACCCACTATTTATATTGTTGGTGTTGTATTAAATCCAACTATTAAAGTAGACGGTTGTAAAACACTTGTAGAAACGATTTATGATTGTATAGAAGTACTTCCAACAGACCCAATTGAAGAACCAACTCACAAACCAACTAAAGAAGAAGTTACGTCTAACATTCACACTGAATGCAAACAAGTATATATGTATTACCAACAACAAAGTGCAAATAATCAACTAGCTTTTGTACCATCTTCTACTACTTCGCTGCAACCTTATAAAACACACGCGGTTTCTGCTGCTAGTATTCAAGACCTTAGAAATAAAATGTGTAGTAGTTCAACTTCTTCACAAGTTAGCGAATTTGATGTTTATGTTTTGCAGGGTGTTGTACCGTATGAATTAATTGTCAATGATGAAGGACAAGAAGGCTTGCTGAAATACTGGTGGGAGAATGAGAAGACATTTCCGACACTAACAAAGATGACCCGAGATGTGTTGAACATTCAAGCGTCATTAACAATGTCTGAAAATGTTTTTTCTGCGGAAAAATTTCAAATAGGAGAGCACATACATTCATTGGCGGGAGACACATTGAAGATTGCAGTTCTATTCAGAGACTGGATTCGTGCGGAGCATAGAAGGTGCAGTCAACCGGAGACTAGCGAAGAAGAAGACTACAACTACAACAAAATCTTGTCCGAGGGAGCAAGAAGCGATGGAATTTATTCAAAAAAGTATGGTTGAATATGTAATTTTTTAATTGCAATTTTAACATGCCATTTGCAACTTTTGGACAACACCACAAAGTTGCAATTTTGAAATTGTATTATAAAAAAAAACCATATTTCTATTAAATAATATAAGAGGCACAGATACAACATTGGAATATTTTTATTACACTATCTTGTTCAATTATTGAAGTGTTTGTATATATTATTTTTTTAAAATTAAGTGGCAAAACAAAAAATCCCGAGTCCCGCCCTGACCCGCCCCAACCCGACCCCGTTCCGGCGGGATGTGGAACGGGATGGGACCTCTTCCCATCCCGCCTATCCTGACCCGCCGGAATCCGAGTCCCGACCCTCCCCCGTCCCGCCGGGACCCGCCCCGCCCCGCCCCGTTGGACACCCCTAGTACTAACTACATATTCCTGCAAGGAGTACAACTTTGAGAATGGCTTAAAAAGATTCCCTCTCCTTAACTTATTGTCTTGGGAGTACATAATGAACCCTTGCAGTTTTAGAAGCAATGACATCAATTTCTAGCAATCAGGGTTGGAGATAGAATAAGGGTTATGGGTTCAGCCAAATTCAGTAGCTTTAGTCCAAATTCTATATGTATAAATTATTAATTTAGAACTCAGTAACTTAAAAGGACTAAAATCCCAAACTCATAAGCATCAAATCATGGCTCCACCTTTGCTAGCAATTCCTTTTGGTGTGATAGATCTTTAGTGTGGCCAAGCTCTTTGCACAACTATCACCAACTGTGCGAGTAGTCACAACTCCTTCCAGTCAATGATTCTTTTCAGTTAATTTGCATAAATTCTAGCATGATGATGCATATAAGAACGATAGAACTACTCACTCAAAAACTCAGCTTGAAGTGCATGCCTGCATGATGGCAGAATTCGGGCATTTGCCCAAGCTTCACCTGAATGGATTGTTCATAATATCAAAACTTTGATCATCGATGCATTTTCCAACCACGGTGTAGCTTCTAAGAAGCTCCAGGATGTTACTGACCAAAAGTAAATATCAGATCTCCAACATTAAGATAAAACTAGACGCACTTGAATTAGTGGACCAGAGTTCTCGAAAAGGAAGAACTACTCCAATCTGGTACATGACCAGTGAGCAAGGCAGCAAAAAGTTCATCTTCCAGTCAAAATGTAGAACTGAATAACCATGATTACCGTTGTCTATATCTAAAAGAAGAGCTTCTTATCAAGAAGCTCTGCGATGTTAAGTTCTCAGCACATAGCAGTACATGCTGCATCCGTCAAATCTTTCTGACACATAATCTATATTTATCTGCACTTTCATCTGAATTATGGTATGCTGAATCTGCCAACTAATGTACTTGTGAATTCAAGAACCGTCAAAATGGTCTAATAGAACCTAGTTGAGATAGGCAATGCTGCATTAGTAGAGTCTAGAAGAAAACTGACTTAGTTCTATACCAAGCCACAAAAACAGTCCCAATCCTTCTTCACCAGAAATCCCCGCAGATGCATAATCCATCTCTGAAATGACGAAATCGACTCGCATCCCTCACAGTAATTTCTCTTTCCGTAATCAGCGTTAAATATTTCAGCATACTATGGCAGTCGACACAAACTCGCAAATTCTTAGTAACGAGTAGGCTCGCTGTGATAAAGCAGAATCTGTTCCTTCTCTTCTTCCTCAACATCTTGGTAAACAAAACTTGATTCCGCACTATACCCCAATTTTATCTCCGTCGAAAGTTCCTTCAATTTCTCATTTATTTTAGCTGACTGTGGGTGGGAGTGATCCCCACCAACAAATGCATGGACAACACCGTTTATTTCGATCCAACTACATCCCGGGCTCTTCTTAAAGCCCTAGTCCTTCTGCTTAACTCTAACATGAGCATCATCATCCCATCTCCCGGAAGTAGTATATAAGTTAGATAAAAGAACAAAATTACCCGGACTTTCTGGTGAGATTTAGGATCCTATTGGATACTTCTTCTGCTAGTATGATATGCTTGTGGATTCTACAAGCAGCAAGCAAAGCACTCCAGATACGCACGTCCGGTTTAAAAGGCATATTCTGGATGAAACCATAGGCCTCATCCAAAAGACCATTACGCCTCAAAAGATCCACCATACACAAGTAATGATCCATCCGAGGGCTAATTTTGAATTCTTGACACATGCGGAAGAACAAATATTTCCCTTCAGCAACAAGACCGGAATGGCTGCAGGCAAATAAGAGATCAATGAAAATAATCTCATCTGGCATTTGACCTACAGTCTGCATGTCGTAGAACAGTGAAATTGCTTCCCTTCCACGACCGTGAACTCCATATCCAGCAATCATCGCATTCCACGAGATGACATCCCTTTTATTCATTATATCAAATACAACCCTAGCAACGTTGATTTTACCACATTTGGAGTACATGTCAATTAGAGCATTACAAACAGAAACATCCTCTGTAAATCCACGTACTATCAAGTAACCATGGGTGCAAACTCCAAGTTGTAGAGCAGCCAAATGTGAACAAGATGGTAAAATTCCCATCACCGTTGCAGATTCTGGATCAACCCTAGACAATTGCATTATTCGGAAAATACACGCAAAGATTCTTCTGCATGGCCATTCTGGACGCACCCTGCAATTATAGCACTAAAAGAAACAGAATCTTCTAAACCCATCCCTTCAAAGAAGTTGAGCGCATTGTCTATTCTCCAGCACTTTGTGTACATAGAAAGAAGAGTATTACTCACCATCAAATCCAAATTGGACGCCGACTTAACAGTATAACCATGCTTCCTCTTCTTAGATCATTTAACTTAGCACATGCTCGAACGACAGTGGCAACCATGACAGGAGAAGGAGACCCGATATCTTCCATTCTCATTTGCTCAAAAAGTTCCAATCCTTCTTGTGTAGAATCACATGTTACATATGCTCCTATCATTGCACTGTAGGTTTTTGTTGGTTCAAAACCTATAAGTAAGGCACAGCGGAAGTTTAAAGTTTTGTTTCTTACTTACCCCAACAACATTTCTGGTATGGTTATACAACAATCAAACTTGTAACATAAAGCATGAACTTACAAGTTTAGAATATCTCAAATCTTTATCTACTATAAGGTGCACACGCGGTTGACCTTCCGATTGCAAGCTCCAAGCTTCAATGTATTTCTCTTTCGGAAAGTTAGGAAATCCGGCAGAGGTTCGAGAGAGTATTTGATTCTAAGTCTCTAAGACTTAGAATGATATTCTGAAAATTGGTATATAAATAATGAAGAGAATGCCTCTATTTATAGTTGAAAAATAGGTCAAAACCGGATTAGGGTTTGACCTTGGGCATGACCCAAAATTCGATGCAGAGGCGTCGCGGCCTAGGGTATGGGCGCCGGGGCGCTCGACGTGCTCCTGCACTGTCTCGATTTATTTTTCGTGCATTCTTAATTAAATCCAAAATCCAATTTTGACTTAATTAAAATAATCATTATTCATTTAAATATCTCGATTCCAAATCGAACATTTAATTACTCTCTCAATACATTCTTAGATCGAAAGGACAATCGACATAGTGTGACCCTACATGCCTTCTCATATCGACATTAATCAAATTAAGGTCTACACGGAACTCCTAGACGGCGCCGGAAGACGAACTCAATATATGAAGTACGTTTACGCGAATCCAGTAAACTCAACCTTTATGTGGTAAAATAAAATCCTTTCATTCACGACACACCCGATCAAGCTTAGGATTTGTCAAGTGTCTATCCAAATGGCTTAATCATTGTATCTCATCTATATTAGTTGACAACTAGACCATATTCTAAATATGTCTATTGCGTTGGCCAACGACTTAGTCAACCTAATATCACTGAGAATCCGAGTGTTCTCTCGAATATGCATTCGAGGAATGAATCCTAATCTTGGCTCAACTACCACCTTTAATCCACATCGTAATGTACCAAATACAAGCCGTATCTCAACCTATAAGGCATTTGAGCTTAGGACGGGATCAAAGTACATTACTTTGTAGACAAGGCGCGTATTGACCTCAAGTCTAAGGACTTCTATCTCCCACACGCTGATCATATTTTAGACAAGTATAACAAACAGTATATCAGCAGGGTATACCAATACTTCCAAAGTATCCATGTGCCCATCACGAGTAGCCATTACTCGTAGCAGGTGAGACATACTACATCCTCCAAGGATATGATGCAGACCACATATCGATGTATCACATATCATCGATATCTCATTCTCGATGATCATTAGTCGAGGCTATTTTAAGAGTTACGCTCTATCATTAATATCTCACTCTATTAATGACAACGTAAGCTCAAGGGATGCACATTAATGAATATTACAAACAATCAATTAATAATTCAATAATTGCAAATGCCAAAATATTAATCTCCATTAATAATAATATGAATGTGTATAAAGTACATTTGTCCTAATACAGATTGTTTCTAGGACATAAATATACTTTCATGTACTCCGCGTGATCTCATTCTTAATACTCATGACTCTAAAAATCCTTTTCGCGTAGTTCAACAAACCGCATTTGCATACACATCCAAAATTCCAGTGTCAACAACTACATCATTAACAAACCCCCTTCTCATAGAATACCCGTGAACAACCTTCCCTTCATGCAACTTATTCGCTTCCGCAATACTAGGAAGAATGGATACGATTGTAGACGAATTCGGAATTAACCCGTTTTCTTGCATCTCCAAAACCAATGCCATCATCTCCAAATTCAAACCGTTTACCGAGCACCTGAAATCATCGCATTCCACGCCACAATATCTCTTTGACACATTCCATCGAACACTTGTCGCGCCTCAACCAATAACCCACATCACCATCAAGCCCGTGTCTTTTTACATGTTCATGAATCTCGACGCCATTTTCTACATCTTGCAAAGCAGAAAAGCCTTAATCACAAAAGGGTAAGTATATTTTGTGGGTCCCACACCAGACTCCACCATTTCATAATACAAATCAATAGCCTTCTCAAAGGGTCCATTCCAAGCATATGCTCTAATCATTTGGTTCCATAATATGGTTTTATTATTTCTACCTGGTTCAGAAATTTTATCGAACATTTGGCGTGCAAGATCGAGTCTACTGCACGAAACATAGAAACAAGCTAACTTGTCGAGTAGATTTGAACAGTTATCGTTAGATTGATTGTTCTTTAGTATGTGTTGATGGATTGATTTGCCTATTGATAATGACTTTGATTTTATACCGGCATCAAGAATAGCAAGGTAATTGTAGTAAGGTTGTTGGCTGAAATTCCAAGTGATGTTGTTTACTATTCTCGCGCATTTGCGAATGACATAGTACAAGAAATGAAATGATGTGAAATGGTGAAGAGTGAAGGCGGGAAGCCTTTTTAAAATTACATATTCTTTTGTTTCATTTAATCATTATTTATGGGACATTACTTCCTCATTAATAAATTATTTTTTCTTAACGACGTATACTTTTATAGCCACAAAATATTGTAACTCACAATGTTTAAAATTATAAATTTTAGAGATATTTCTTTTAGCTTTTTGATACTACGTGTTCGAAAACTTACCCGCACCTAGAGGCAGACCTACATGGACGTGAGGGGGTCATTGACCCATTAACTACAGAAGTTTTTTTGTACTTTTTCCGATGTAATTTTTTGAATCTTGTGATCTAAAACAAGTTAAAGATATTTGTGTGGTTATAACGTAAAAGGTAAAATTCAAAATTAAATTATTGACAAATTAAAAAACGTGTCATTCTTTTTTCGACTGATTAAAAAGAAAAGTGTGTTATATAAGTTAGGATAGACGGAATATATAATATGTATACACCTTGAAAAACAATTATATATTTCTAAAACTCAAAAGCTAATTAGAGGCAGAGGTCGAATTCATAGCTTAGTGCCCTACTTAAGTGTGATAATGTGGATTCAGATCTAGATGTTGCATTCCTTGAGTTTTTTCCCCGTTTTTAGGTCTAGGGATCTTAATTGTGAAAAGTGGTGCGCACGACCATCAAACCATATACTGAACTTTGACAAGAATTGTCATTTAATTCATATTTATCTGTTAGTATCGTTGGGAATAAAAGGAGAGTACTCCAATTCTCTTTCATGATTAATATGTGCAGAAAAAATAGGATGGACACCCCGAAATACTTTTTTGATGTGAAAGATCAAACACATCTGCAATCACAGAGCATACTCAGTATTTCTGAATATATTTCAATGTAAATAGTATTTCGTAAATAGTAAATAAAATAATAAATACAAGCCAAGAATTATCTCGTGGAAAAATAACCACGGTAAACCTCCCACTATAAAAATAACAATGGGTATACAATATATTCTCAAGTTTTGACAAATACTTGAGGAATATACTCAAAACTCTCACACTCACTAATGTGGTAATCTCACAATTTTTTTACAAAATATTTCTTCCTATTTGTAGGAACTCTCTATACAACTTATTGTATGTATTGTGTTTGTTTTGGTGTGGAAAATATGAAGGGGGAGGCTCTTATTTATAGGAGAAAAATCTAAAAATTTTGGGAGACAAATTGCACATGTTGTCTTTCCTTTCACATGGGTAGACCACATGTGGCCATCATGATCCATCATTTCTCCTTCACATGGGTGAAGATGCTTGTTTCTTTTCCACATGGGGTGGATCCCAACAATTCTCCCCCTCCACCACATGTGGAGATTCAACTAGACATGCTTCACATTTGCAGATCTCAAACTTATCTCGGGATAAGGACTTGATAAACATATCGGCACCATTTTCATCGGTGTAGATCTTCTCGAGATGCATTAGTTTCCTTTCAAGTGCATCTCAAATCCAATGATATCTCACATCAATGTGCTTCGATCTTGAGTGAAAACTTGAATTTTTACTCAAGTGAATTGCGCTTTGTTCTTGCTTCAAGCCCAACTCTTGTAGAACTTCTTTAACCACAACATCTCTTTGCAAGATTCAGTCACAGCTATGTACTCAGCTTCCGTTGTGGATAATGCCACACATTTTTGAAGTCTAGATAGCCACGAAATAGCTCCTCTGCAAATCTCATTAGGTATCTAGATGTGGATTTCCTAAAATCAGTATCGCCAGTCATATCTGCATCTGTATATCCTTCCAGTAGGATATGATTATCACCAAACTTTAGACGAGATTTAGAAGTGCCTCTAATATATCGTAATATCCATTTCACTGTTGCCCAATGTTCCTTTCCTGGATTGGAAAGAAAGCGGCTAACCACACCAACTGCATGAGCTATATCAAGTCTAGTACATACTATATCATACATTAGACTACCCACTACAGAACCCTATGGTATCTTTTGCATCTCTTTCTTGTCTGTCTCACTTGTGGGGCACTGTGCTGAGCTGAGTTTCATGTGACCCGCAAGTGGAGTGCTGACTGGCTTCGACTTGCTCATATTGAACCTTTCAAGAACTTTCTCAATATACTGTTCTTGAGATAACCAGAGCTTCTTGCTATTTCTATCCCTGAAGATCTTCATTCCAAGGATTTTCTTAGTTGCGCCTAAGTCTTTCATCGCAAAAGACTTACTTAGCTCTTTCTTCAGTTTTTCAATCTTGTTGACATCATGGCCTACAATCAGCATGTCATCGACGTAGAGTAACAATATGATAAAATCACCTCTTATGAACTTTTTGATTAAAACACAGTGATCAGAGGTGTTTCTGTTATAGCCATGGGTCGACATGAAGGATTCAAACTTCATGTACCACTGTCGAGAAGCTTGTTTCAATCCATACAAGCTCTTCTTCAACTTGCATACAAGGTTCTCTTTCTCTTTGACTTCGAAACCTTCAGGTTGCTCCATGTAGATTTCTTTGTCTAAATCTCCATGCAGGAATGCCGTCTTCACATCAAGTTGTTCAATCTCCAGATCTAAACTGGCAGCAATTGCGAGAACAACTCTGATTGAGGTCATCTTCACCACTGGTGAGAAAATCTCTTCATAATCTACACCCTTCTTCTGACTGAAACCCTTCACAACCAGCCTCGCCTTGTACCTTGGTTGTGAGCTACGTTCTTCAGACTTCAGCTTGTAGACCCACTTATTTTTCAGTGGTATCTTTCCAACTAGAAACTTCACTAAGTCGTAGGTGTAGTTCTCTTGTAAGGAGGTCATCTCATCCTTCATGGCTTCTAACCACTTTTCTTGTTGGTCATGTGCCATGGCTTCTGCATAACTTTGTGGCTCTCCTCCATCAGCGAGCATCAGATATTCGTGTTGGCTATACTTGGTAGAAGGTTGTCTTCTCTGTCCGACCTTCTAACTTGAGGGACATCATCTTGTGCAGGTTGATTCTGATTGTCACCCGCTTCATCTTCACTGAATCATCATCCTCCAGTTGGGTATCTCCCCCGTAATCCTGGACTGTTGGTAAAGGAACTGGATCTAAGTTGACAAGAACTTCTGAATTGGATTCAGGTTTCTTTTTGGCTTCATCAGAAACTTGATCTTCAAGGAATACAACATCCCTACTTCTGACAACCTTCCTGTTAACTGGATCCCATAATCTATAGCCGAACTCTTCATGGCCATATCCCAAGAAAATACAAGGTTTGGTTTTGTCATCAAACTTGGATCTTTTGTCTTTTGGAATATGTACGAAAGCCTTGCAGCCAAATACTCTCAAGTATTTGTAAGAAACGTCTTTCCCTGACCAAACTCTATCTGGGATGTCATCGCCCAGAGGAGTTGATGGAGAAAGGTTGATCAAATCAACTGCAATCCTCATAGCTTCACCCCAAAAGGATTTTGACAATTTGGAGTGCGATAGCATGCATATGATTCTTTCACAAATTGTTCTGTTCATCCTTTCATCCACGTCATTATGCTGATGGGTCTTTGGGACGCTATTCTAAAGCTTGATACCATGGTTCTTGCAGTGTTGCTCAAACGGGCTTTAGTATTCACCGCCGTTGTCTGCACGAACACACTTCAGTGCCTTTCCAGTCTCTCTCTCGACTTTTGCTTGATAGTTCCTAAAGACCTCCAATGTTTGGTCTTTGGTTTTCAACGCAAAACACCAGACTTTCCTCAAAAAATCATCAATGAAAGTGACGAAGTACAATACACCACCAAGAGTTATGTCTTTCATGCAGCACAGATCTGTGTGCACCAAATTAAGAGGCTGAGCTCTTCTTGAGGGAGAGAAGCTTTTGAACGCAACTCTGTGTTGTTTTTCGGCCAGACAATCAACACAGGTATCCAAGTGTTCACTTTTTACTTCAGGAAGGAGGTTTCTTCTGGACAAAATTTCTAAACCTTTCTGGCTCAAATGTTCGAGTCTTTTGTGTCATAACTCAATGGAGGAAGTTTTAGAGACTGTATTCACCTCTCCATTGGACAACTTTGCATGCATCAAGTAGAGAGAATTTTGTTTTCTATCTCTTACGGCAATAAATGAGCCTTTGATGAGCTTTCACTTTCCTTCGCCGAAGTGGTTGGTGTATCCATCATCGTCGAGCTTGCCAATGGAAATGATGTTGAGTCTGATATCAGGAACATAACAAACATCTTTCAAGATAAGCTTACATCATGTATTAGTCAGTCACACCTTGGTTGACCATTCTGACTTTTCCAAAGCTACCACTAGTGTAGAATGCAAACATATCACGATATGGTGTAATGTGATAGGATGCACCCGAATTTATGATCCAGTATGTTTGTTGGCATGACATACTCATAAGGACATCATCGCAAACCATGATGATATCGCCATCAGTTGCAGCTATTGTGGTGTCTTTCTCCGTGTTTTCATTATTTCCACGATTTTGATCTCTTTTCTTCTTTCTGCAGTCTCTCTCATAGTGGTTTGGACCACCGCAATAATGTTATTTGAAGTCTTTTCTAGGTTTTAGACTTCCTCCTGGATTTGTCTCTCGCGTGTTGCCAATTTTTATTTTTACTTCTCCCTCGATCATTATTTTATTTTCACCAATCATCGCATTTGACTCAGAAGAATGATTTTGCTCTTTTCTTCTGAACTCTTCATTAAGAAGACAATCTTTGACCGTTTGCAAGGTCAGTGCTCCGTCTGGAGCCAGGTTGCTGATTGACACCACAAGAGTGTCCCAACTATCTGGCAACGAACTGAGTAGCAATAAAGCTATAACTTCATCATCAATAGTAATATTCATACTGATGGATTGGTTGATAAGACCCTAATATGCATTTAGGTGCTCCGTCATGTTGGCACCCTCTACATATCGCAATCGAACAATTCTTCTGATGATAGAATCTTTGTTTAAGACATTTTTCCTCTCAAACATAGCTTCTAGTTTCTTCCAAAGAACATCAGTCTTTTACTCATTAGCAAAATGATGGAAGATATTGTGCTCAATGAAGCGCCGGATGTAACCCACAGTTTTTCTGTGTAGGATTTTCCAGTCAGCATCAGTTGTTTCTTTTGGTTTGGAATCATCACCATGTAAGGGCAAATAAAGATCCTTACAGTAGAGAAGATCCAACATGCTTGGTTTCCAAATTGTGTAATCTGAACCGTTCAATTTAAACATACCGCCAAACGATGATGATTCCTCCATTCTTAATCCGCATCCGTAAACCTGGTTGTTTTGATACCACTTGTTGGGAATAAAAGGAGAGTACTCCAATTTCCCTTCAAGATTAATGTGTAGAAAAAATAGGATGGACACCCCGAAATACTTTTCTGATGTGAAAGATCAGACACATCTGCAATCACAAAGCATACTCAGTATTTCTGGATATATTCCAATGTAAATAGTATTTCATGAATAGTAAATAAAATATTAAATACAAGCCAAGAATTATCTCGTGAAAAAATAACCACGGTAAACCTTTCACTATAAAAATAATAATGGATATACAATATCTTCTCAAGTTTTGACAAATACTTGAGTAATACACTCAAAACTCTCACACTCACTAGTGTGGTAATCTCACAATCTCCCTACAAAATATTTCTTCCTATTTTGTAGGAACTCTCTATACAATTTATTGTATGTATTGTGTTTGTTTTGGTGTGGAAAATATGAAGGGGGAAGGCTCCTATTTATAGGAGAAAAATCTGAAAATTTTGGAAGACAAATTGCACATGTCGGCTTTCCTTTCACATGGGTAGACCACATGTGGCCATCATGATCCATCATTTCTCCTTCACATGGGTGAAGATGCTTGTTTCTTTTCCACATGGGGTGGATCCCAACAAGTACATTGGTTATGTTTGGATATTGTAAGAGGTGCACACTCTCAAAGGGAGAAGATAGACCATACATTGACAGGACTTGAAGCCAGGAACCAATAAAGTTTAGAAACAACACCCCGAAGCCATTATTAGAAATTTAAAATTGAGCAATTCAATGTTGTCAAGAGCTCCATGTGTTAAAATTTGAGTTTCCTTCTCATATTGGGAATCCTATTGACAAATTTCAAACAGACAGGAATATAAAATATAAGTTTCATAGTAGTAATCACACTTATAGTTGCATAAATTAAGGAAGGAATTGAAGTTGTGACTTCCAAGTAGTAATCACAAATTCACAATTATCATGAGTTGGAGCTGAAGCAGTAGCATTTTAAATTGGTTAATCCCTTGAACAGACATAGTACAGATCAAGAAGCAGCATGAACAAGACTCGTCTCAGCTCTCTTACACATGAAAATGGAAGCATTCGTACATAACTTGGTTTCACACTTTTTACAACAGGGAGCATAATCAGTTGACTTGAATTTTCACATAAGAAATCGTGAAGTGATCACAATCCGCTATGGCAGGAAACGGAGACATGAATAGTGAGATTAACCAGCACAATTTAGAGGTATGTTTGGTATTAAGGAAAATGTTTTCCATAGAAAATGTATTCCCGGAAAATATGTGGGGTTTTTAGTTATTTTCTTGTATTTGTTAGGTAAGCAAAAAATGTTATCCCAAAAGCATTTGTATATAATCTAAGCAAACACTACCGGGCTGAATGTGGGGTGGTGGGGATGAGGGCTATGGTGGGTGGGGTGTATTGAAGGGTAGGGGAGACAATCAGGGTGGAATGCCACTTATACAACTTGTTTTCCCTACTTTATTACTAGTACCAAAATGGTCATAATGCCCTTCAACTTTATACAAAAGGGGTGTATCTGCCACTTTCTCAAATTTCAAGGGGCTAAGTGCTGGTTTCTGAAACATAAAGGAGTCTGTGAAAATTACACCTATAAAGAATTATCAGAATGCTGTAAGCTTTTCTAACTTGGGTGGAATTTCCATTGCTGAGAGATAAGCAGTCAAACTTGTTCACCTATAAAAACACTAGTGCGCATTAACATAATCCCACTACTACAATGACTAGCTACAACTCTATAGTCAAACTATAAACACAAGCAATTAGTCACTGCAATACTCAATTCATTTTCACCAAACCACTACATGATGTCTAGATGCCATTCTAGTCAACTAGAAGGACAGCTGATTTGTCATTGTCATACACAACCCATTGACTCAACTAGTATGGGAGAAAGCATCTTTCTTTAAAACCAGAATATATCCATTAATTTTTTAGTTGTAAAAAACAACTGACAGTTGGACAGAGGATCATACCTGAACCAACCAATCCACCATGGCTAAAACATGTCTACTACTTGTTTCACTGGGACTTCTCAGTTTCTTTAGAGCTGCTTTTTGCTGTCCAAATGATCAAAAACAAGCCCTTCTCAAGTTCAAATCTGCATTCTTGGAGAATACCGCTGTTAATTCATCTTCTTCAGATGGTTTCTTCAGCTATGGGCTTGAGGACTGGAATTCCACCTCTGATTGTTGTAGTTGGGATAGAGTCATTTGTGACTCTAGACCAAATTCTAGAGCTGTGATTGCTCTCTATTTGGATTCCCTTCAATCTCCTGAGCCTGTGGTGGTCAGTTCTTCTGTTTTGGCACCCCTTTTTGGTATAAAATCTTTGATGATGCTTATCTTGTCCTCAAATCACATACAAGGCCAAATAGCGGGTGAAGGGATCGCCAACCTCGGAAACTTAGTTCATCTTGACTTAATGCAGAACAATTTTACTGGCTCTATTCCTCCTCAAGTTTCTCACTTGAGGCACCTCCAATATCTAGACTTCAGTGGGAATTTGCTCACTGGTGTTTTGAAACCTGAAGTGGGATATCTTCAAAAGTTGAGGATATTGAAGCTGGATGACAACTTTATTGGTGGGAACATTCCCATGGAGATTGGGAACCTCACCAAGATTCAAGAATTGTCCCTCAGAAACAACCATTTTTCTGGTGGAATCCCACTTTCGGTATTGAACTTGAAGGGATTGCAAGTGTTGGATTTAAGGGAAAATCTGTTTTCACAGCATATTCCGACAATGATTGGCCGCTTGTAAATCTGTCTACTTTGGCCTTGAGCAAGAACAAGCTGACTAGTGTTATTCCAAGTTCAATACAGAACATGACCAAGTTGGAGACTCTTAAGTTGGATAACAATATGCTTACTGGTGAAATCCCATCTTGGTTATTCAACATGAAGGCTTTGAAAAATCTGTTTCTTGGAAAAAATGGATTGAAATGGAACAACAATGCCAAGATAGTGCCTCGATGCATGTTATCTGGACTGTCCCTTCAGTCTTGTGGCCTTTTAGGACCGATCCCAGAATGGATTTCTTCACAAAGAAGTCTTGATTACTTGGATTTGAGTAACAACAAGCTCGAAGGAATTTTCCCTCAGTGGCTTGCAGAAATGGAACTTGGAACTGTTATTCTGTCAGATAACAATCTAACAGGTTCTCTCCCTCCTAGTCTCTTCCATTCCAGGAGTCTATCTCTTCTTGACCTTTCAAGAAACAGGTTTTCAGGGGAACTGCCAGAAAACATGGGTAATGCTACTGCGATTATGATTCTCATATTGGCTGAGAATAGTTTCTCTGGGAAAATTCCGAGCTCCATCACCAATATTTATCGCTTGCTACTGTTGGACTTGTCAAAGAACAGACTTTCCGGCACAATTCCAGTTTTTGACCCAACTTCTTTTCTTGCGTATGTTGATTTATCCTTGAATGACTTCTCCGGAGAAGTTCCTCTAACCTTTTCACAAGAAACTAGAATTTTAGCCTTAAGGGGTAACAATTTTACGGGAAGTTTGGCAAGGAACCTGACCAATTTTTACATGCTTGAGCATCTTGATCTTCATGACAACAGAATCACAGGAGAACTCCCAAACTTTATATCAGAATTGTCCACCCTTAGAAGCTTGAATTTGAGGAATAATTCCCTACAAGGTCCAGTTCCTTCTAGCATTTCAAACTTAAGTAATCTTCAAATCCTTGACTTGTCACACAACAACTTCACTGGAAGCATCCCTGCAGAGGTCGGAAATCTAGTTGGAATGATTGAAACACCAAGCACATTCTCATCAATTTCATTCATTTTCACCTTCTCAATTGAGTACACTGACCTGATAGTGAACTGGAAGAGGTCAGTCCAAGGTCTGTCATCGAGTGCCAGCATTGACATCTACTCTTGGCTGGACTTGTCAAAAAAACCATCTTTCTGGTGAAATCCCATCTTCTTTAGGCAAACTTAGAGGCCTCAAGATGCTTAACATCTCTTACAATGGCCTAAAAGGGAAAATTCCAGTAACTCTGGGGAATTTGGAGAGCCTTGAGAGCATAGATTTATCTCACAATACTTTCTCTGGTCCAATTCCCCAGTCCTTTACAAAGCTTCAACAACTCACTACTTTGGATGTCAGCAATAACCATCTAAAAGGTAAAATCCCAGTTGGTGGTCAAATGGATACAATGGATGACCCAACTTATTATGCTAATAATAGTGGTCTTTGTGGCTTCCAAATTCAACTGAACTGCCCCGACAACAAGCCACCACAAGCAGTGGAACCAGTGAATGAGAGCAGCGAGTCATGGTTTGTGTGGGAAGCAATGTGGATAGGATTCCCATTTGGTTTCATTGTATCAGCTTCAGTCATATTTCTTACTGGATTTTGCACCTCAAGATGCTTAAACAGCAGCATAGCCTCCTCCTAAGAAAGCAGACTTGGAGGCTCATGACATGAATGTGGCCATGCCAACAGATTGAGTTCTCCAGCTTCAAAGTAAAGGCGCAATAGAATTTTACAGTACTCCTATTTTACTCTTGTATTTCTCAAACCCTGTTTTGAAAAATGTTTTTCTGAGCCAAGGGTCTATTGGAAACAACCACTCTACCACGCACAAATGTAGGGATAAAGTCTGCATACAATCCACTCTCCTCAGACCCCACTTGTGGAATTACACTGTGTATGTTATTGTTGTTGTAGTACCGAGGGTACGAACACTTCTCAATTCGGCGTAATTCCTTTGCAACATAAATCATGTATGGTCTATCTTCTCCCTTTGAAGCCGTGCATCTCTTCACAAGATCCAAGTAGTCTTCCAATTGTTGACGGATCTCATGAATTCCACTCTCTCCGGCCAAGATGGCAGGATCCGCTAAATCCATTACATTACACTTTTCACTGTCGAGGAATGTTTGATCATGATTTCTGATCACACCGTCAACCATATACGTACTCTTTCCAGTCAACAGCTGAAAGAGAACATTTCCAAAGCCGAAGACATCAGTTTTTTGAGTGACAATAGCCGATCTGCAGTATTCTAGATCAATATCCCCACCTGTTGCACGGACACCATCTTGACCTTCTACTTCCAATTCTCCCGGAGGCAATGATATGGAGAATAAGAAATCGAATAATTTGGCAACTCCACTACTCTGATCTATTAACACCTTTTGTGAGTGTAGGTCTCTATAAATGATGGGTGTAGTAAATTCGCTATGGAGATAAACAATTGCTGAAGCGATCTCATTGGCAATCCACAATCTACTTCCCCAAGGTACTGACGAATTTCTAGCATGATCATTATAATTACCCTTATTGAAAAGTAAATCAGAAAGTTATAGCCTCAATATATTCATACACCATAACGGGTTCTGCATATTCTAGGCAGTAGCCGATAAGTTTGAGCACGTTCTTAAGATGGCTCATCTAAGAAGTAATTGCTATATCTCGGCATATATCACTGGAATTTCTGTTAAAGTACGTGAAATTAACCAAAATAAGGCGTTTGTCTAGTAAGCCCTTTATCATATATCTTCCGCAGATGTATAATGTACCTTCTGCGTCTTTCGTTGCCCTCTCGATTTCTATCGCACTGAAGTAACGGAGGGGAATTCGACATTTTCCTTCGCATAAGGCAATAAACTCCTCTAACACTGCACTTCCATTCTTCAAATAATGCTCTTTCTTAAGCCTTTCTCCAGAGGCAGAGAATGATAGTTTGCTTATGAGTCCTCTAAAGTGATGCATCTGATCTAACGGCCAAGAACTCCTGAAAAGTAATGAACGATAGCTAATTTAGAAGTCTTCGGTTCTAAAGATCAAATGGGTTTTCAAGACTGAAAGTGACAAAAAATGTGTTTCAAAAAGGGATTATTTTAAAAAACAGGAGTCGCCACTTGACAATGAGGTATGGTGTGCCAAGTCACCTCCAAAAACAAATATTCCTTTCTAAAACAAGTTTGACTCCAAATGACTGTTCAACGACAAAGATTCCGGTTAAGAAATTCTATTGACCGAGGGGAAGGTGTTAGGCACCCGTCAAGTCCTGTGTTCTAGCACGGTCACTTTATTGACTCGTTTTGGCTTAGCTAGAAATTCAATTGAACAAACTTCAAAGACATGCAAACTCGCACACAAAAAAAGTGTCTAAATTATTACAACACATAGTAAAAGAAAATGCGAGAAAATAAATCTATACTATCCTATGCTAACCTATTATAAGCCTTCCCCGACATGCCGGGGTCTTGTTCACAAACGACCTCTAGTTTTACCTTGGTACTTCAGGGCATTTCCCCGGGAAATAGGTACATTTATTGGAAAGCAGATAAAGCATATAAGCAATTAAACGAACCTAAAGTTTGCGTACCACCCCAATATCTTAACATTTTCCTATTTTTCACGAGCCTAGAATGATCATATCGGTTCAACTACAAACAAACAAAATGACAACCTCCATGAAATCAAGTCCTTTTTTTAATCAGAATTACCACACTGTTCATTCAATTGAGATCACCCATTTACATGATTTTCAAACTTGTTCTTTCCTATTCCCATTAACATCATAGGCAACTAAGGGAATTACTACAACAACAACAACATATTCAGTATATTCTCACAAGTGGGATCTGGGGAGGATGAGGTGTACGCGTACTTTTACCCCTACCTTTATGGGGATAGAGACTGTTTCTGATAGAAACTCGGCTGACAACTAAGAGAATCCAAAAGCGGAAGAGCACAATCACTATAAACTAAGCATGATATCCATGTAATTAAGTAACTGGAAAATCACCCCAAACACACAACTAAGCTTTGAAAAATAGAAACAATCAAACTGGAATTAAAAGGAAGAAATGGACCATGATGAATTAGTTCATTGAATCTGAACATGCCCAGGAAGAAAAGTGGAGAATTTGTATTGTGCACAGTATGTGCCAAGGTAAATGAGGTGGAGAAAGTTTGTTAAGAACTAAGATAAGCAAGAGTCTATACACCCCCCCCCACCCCACCCCCACCCCCAAAATACATCAAAAATGTAAATAGAAAAATATTAAATATTAATGTAAAGTTGTAAACTAATGCAAAGATCATTATAATACAAATCAGAATAACTTAACTAGCTATACTAAATTAAGAAAAAACATTTCTTATATTCCTTTTTCTTGAAAAATAAAAACAAGATTTTTGTATCATAAAAATATGACTCTATTTCTATAATTTTTTATTTTCATAGATAAAACCTATTAAAATGAAATAAAAGTTAAAATATTAAGATTTGACCTAAAAGAAAATTTTAGACAATAAAAACTCGGAAAGGATAAAAGATCACATGATTAAAATCATTACTTGTGGAATCTAGCTTTAAAAAGTGAAAGTTTCCACGTAGACGGAATTGTGATTTGAAGTTTATAGATTCTAGTTTCATATTGAATCTTATTTTAGTTACTCAATTTATAATTAAATATTTATATATATTTAATAAAAAAATACAAACACAAATCTAAATAAAATTTCTAAATTCGTCGGAAACCGCACCTAATATTATAGTTTCTCCCTACTTCGTGGTCTTTGTACTCTGACTTGTGCATTGAATACCACACAAATTGACGGTAAATAGAGTCAAGATAGCTATTGATTTGACTCTCTTCTGAATTACTTGGTGGTTTCACTTCCCTTGTTGCGTGCCTCTTAAATTACTTTCATTTGGAATTTAGAATTTTCATTTCGTTGCACTTTCATTGGAATTTAGTATTTTCATAGGCGGAATATATCTATAAATTTTTAAATTTATTAGTAAATTTTATTTAAACACTCAAATTATAATATATTTTGATTAAAACTTAGATACGTAAACAAGTGTTCATATTAAACACTTTCACTAAAATTCTGGAAAAGGTTTATGTGCATGATCTCGAGCGCCCATTATATAAATAAATTAATCTCTCAAAATATGTCTCGGTTGAGCACTAATAGGAACATGTCCACTCAAATTATAAAAAAAGTTTCTGCACGTGGTCTCGAGTGCTCATTATATAAATTAATTAATCTCTCAAAATATGTCTCGATTGAGTACCTGAACACATAAACAAGCATTTTGTTAGACACTTTAGCTCAAATTTAAAAAAACAAAATCTGCACGTGATTTCAAACGTCCATTACATAAATAAATTAATCACTCAAAATTTAACTATATGCATTAGTCTCAATAAGGTGTAAATGATCTTTGGATATATTGTCCTTAAGGAACTTTCTTGACTATATAACCGCAATGAAAGTACCCAGAAATTCAGGAGATAGACCTACAACTTTTGTTGTCACTTTCTTTCGAATTCAACTATCAGCATCAATGTGGAATACAATAAGCTTCCACTAGTGATGATGTGATGTTTTATTAGATTTAAAACCCACGGAATTAAGATATATAAATGTTACAGAGTTAGAATTTAAAAAAGAAACTTGTAATTTAGCAATTTTTTAACTTACTTTCCAAAGGAGTTGTTGGCAATTAGATTATACGCCCTCTCGTTTATTTTTACTTGTCAGTATTGACTTTATATACCCCTTAAAAAATAATAAATAAAGTGCATAATTTACCATGATACCCATATTAATTGGTGCATAATTTTAATGGATTTGAAAAATAATTTGAAATGAATAATTAATATTATGAGTAAAACAGGAAAAAGGAAATTGTCTTATCTTGATATGCTAAAAGTAAAATTTATTTTTAGTACAGTGGACAAGTAAAAGTAAACGGAGAAAAGTATGTATTTTGGCAACACCCCGCACTGTGGGCTCTCAAATCTAGATGTATTAAATGATAAAAACAGGATGCTCTAGACGGATAGAGTTATGGTATGAGAAATAGCAAATATACGTGGAATTACTCGAAGTATACGCAAATTAACGCAGACACCACGGTTAATAAAAACAAAAAAGATATTCTTTATGTCTAGCTAATTGAAGTGCAAAGAGCTTTCTCAACACTTCTATTATCAGTTGTGAATTAGAAAGGGGCTCCCGAAGAAAATTAGGACTCAAATAAAATGGTCAAAGTTCCCTTAAGGGTCCTTCGGTTGGTGGGATAAGGATAATAATTCCGAGATATCCTATGGGATTATTTTATCCTTCATTTGATAATGGGTGTTATTTAGTCTCAGTATTATTTTATCCCATCATTTTAGTATAAATGGTAAGATAAGTATATAGAAGATGTGATAAAAATAATCCCATAGCATATCCTTGTCTATCCCATCCCACTAACCAAACGACCCCTTAAGATCTGTCTGTTTCTAGTCCTTAAGCGAAGATCTATGAAATGACATATAAGGTTAAGGTTATGAAGTAAAGGAAGTTCATTACTCAAAGATTCCAGACCATCTTTTCCAACAAGATAGTGAGCGATCACTAAGCAATGAACACTTGTTGAAAGCAGCCGGGAAAGAGTATATATCCCTTACGGGAATCAAACCTGTGTCATCGGCATTAAAAAATGAGAGATCCTAGACAAAAAGGACCCAAATGGCATACTTCATATACCGTAACTGATAGTTAAGAAGAAAAATAAGACAATTCTCTAAAAATGTACAATTTAGAGGATGGTAGAGAAGAGAGACCGGTTCACAAGTGGAAGAGCAGTAATCCACCATAAAAAATCATGGGTGTGTGTAAACGAAGTCCCACACGGAAAGAAGAAAAGAGAAGGAAGCTACTTATAAGGTATTGGATACTCTTAATAGTGTAAGGCTTTCTGAAGGAAAACGTACAGACTTGGCCTAAAGCAGACAATGTCACAACAATGTTAAGAGTATTTTTTGGGTTATTTTAGCCAAACAGTAACACCCAAAAGCCTTTCTGAGATTGAGCAATGCAATGTTGTTAAGAGCCTCATGTATGGATGAAAGACCAAGTCTTCAAAGATAGATTCAAAATGTATCTCATCATCAGAAAAGGGCCACACAATGGACTTTCACCAACTGGCCGTACCAAAGGCAGGACTCCTGATATGACCAGTGGTGGAGCTAGAATTTCACTAAAGGATTCAAAATATAAAGAAGTAAACATATGGCGAAGCCAACATTTATTATATATATATATATATATATATATATATATATATAAAAAAGAGACCTAGTTTATACAACGTAATTTTTTAACGACGGGGGTTCGGATTATCCACTTGCACTACACTAGCTCCGCACATGCTGATATCTACTTCATACTAGCAAGAGGTCATAGTTATGCCCATCTCACTTATATGATTCACAATTCCTCAGTAGAGGTGATGTGGAGATCATTCCTAAAAGTTTAAGATATAATTACTGGAACACGTCTTCACTATCAAAGAATGAAAGCACGAAAGCTAAATGACTTAATTCATCACACGCATATGACATGCCAAAGGGGTTAGGAAATAGAGGAGCTTTGAATAAATTTATTAGTTGCTTGCAAGCTTGAAGCCTCCCTTATTCAGCAAAGTGTACAACTGCTTACCAGTTCGCACAACTTAGTGCAATATGGCAACACAATCACAAAGCAACAATCTGACAATTGGTAACCAAAGTTTCGCATTCTCTAATTAGCATCCCTTATATGTTGGAATAGAACTATTGGACTTATACTGTATCTTGCAAAAAGTGCTCCTATATTTCCATGTTTTGCAGCGTAGGAAACCACAACAAAAAATTAAACCTCAATATTTTGCACGAGAGAGCAGCAAATAATAGGGTGAGCTGGAAAGGGAAAAACTTCCGATAGGGAAAGACTCGCTAATTCAAAAGCTTCTTATTTTGCATACTTATTATCAACTAAGATCAGTATAACAATATTTGAAACTAATTACTAATACCTCATGCTGATTCTAGAATCCGCCATTTCTCCAATCTTGTAGATATGCCTGATTATTTGGACACGTATCGGTAGATAATCCCTTCTAAATTTTGAGCTCTATTTTTTTAATTTTAGGATTCCTAAAATCATCCCTTAGAAAGACTAAATTACACATCATTCAAACATAGAGGCATAGAAGTTTAAGTCAAGAATTGTACAACATACATACCGGAGCATTATGCTTACAAGACGAAGCTTACTGCTTCAGATAAGAGTATCAAAGTTGTGGTTCATCTAGAAACATAAATCTCTTCTAGCATTTTATACACATAAACGGAAATTCTTATACATTATTACAAACATGTGCAATTTCATGTGGACGCTCACGGTAGGATATCTGGAAAGAGTGTCAAGTCAATCACAATGCAATTTCTTATTAGCTGCTTCATTATCAAACATGTTACTAATTGCAAAAGATTATTTGTTGCATGGACTCTTTGTAACGAAAGCTAGCAGTAAAGGAGCTCATTTGACAACTCATCTTTATAGATGGCACCTTTTAACTTGACTTCTGTTCAGGGTGACAAGGGGCAGAGCTAGAAGCCGACATACGGGCTCGGCTGAATCCAATAGCTTTAGTTCAAACCCAGCATTGTGTTAAGAAATTCACTAGATATGTGCAAAATTTAAAATCAAAACCCAATTACTAACACCTGATGTTGCTATCCTTAAATTTGAGACCCATACAGTTCAAATCTTGGCTCCGCCCCGGAGGGTGACGTACAACACAACATCACAATTGCTATGTCTTTCATTTTCCTCATAAAGTTATACATTTAACATAGAGGTGACTAATGTTAAAAACCAAATTTAACCTTCATGTAGAAAGCTAATGAACAGGTAAACCTTTAGAAACAAGACGAAAACCAGACAAGATTACCTGCGAAGCTTTCTTCACACTGAGCTTGGCTCTCAAGTTCTTCATTCCCGTCATCATGAAATTCGCTTGGACAAGATTTAGTTCCTAAATCAAGTAAAACCAGGCTCTCCTTGTATGCAAATATTCTATCATATCAGGATTCCCTTGGAAGTGAAGATCTTGAAATTGCTGGTTCCTAGGGTCATAAAGAGAAAGGTCGCCCTGAATGGATTCGATATAACCTCGTCATTCTTCATAAATCATAGGGGCCAACAGAGTTTGAATGAGCAATCAATTTTAAACGGATGACACCAAATCTTTCCGGAGCAATCTTCTTGCATCATCCATACATGCCACCAATCTAGTGATTCAGGGCCACGAACAAATAGGTAAAGTGAATCACAAAAGACTGCTAACGACCCGGTTAATGCACCATCATCGAGGCAAGACTTTGGCAGCTTTATTTCTTAAAAAATGTGGTCAGCCATACTGAAATACAATGAAGTCATAATATTCAGTTTCATTAATAACCTTTCGTGCAACACAATATGCACATCCATCTAGAAATGCCTTGGCCCTATGGCTGGTAATATAGTATGAAAGTTCAATTTCAATCTTTGTCCAAGAATCTGTTTTGAATGAGTAAATTTCAACAACAGCGGATGTTTTGGAGGGTCTATTAGATTCATTTGCTCAGTATATAAAATTCTAACCACCTTATATTCATCCAACCGAGGGACCCGCCCAAACCCAAACGATACATGAATATGAACATCAGGAAGCTGAACGGGGGAATTACTAAGATTCTTGATTATTTTTGTGGCTGGATTACAAAAGTACATTTTGCTACAAGATCGAGGAGTTAAAGGGTAAAGAAGAAAGAGAACGCCATTGCAACAGCCAATGATTTCGAAACTTTTAGTTGATTCCCACAAAGGAAATTCCATTTTCTTGTGCTCAGCGGAAGTTTCATCAGAGTACAAAGTGCAACACTCCTTAATTTCTGCAACATCTAAGATTATATCTTTACACTCCTTAATTTCCGCGAAATCTAAGATTATATCTTTACCGATCAAATAGCCGCTTTCCCTAAATGATGAATGTTGATTCATATGCGTGTTAACAAAATGAGGATCTCTAATTAGGTTACACCAAGATTTGCAAACAGACCTGAATTGCATGAGAGCTTCAACAGGAAGTCTTGACAAAATGTTTGTCATTTCATCACCAGGTGGATCAGCCGATATCATTGTGTTTTCTTTTTGACTAATTCTACCGGATACCTGCTACCTTCCACCAGCAACAAGTACCAAGTATCTCAGTCGACCAAGGCTTAGATAGATAAAAACTAGAGTCATACAAGAACCACCTAAGCTATCATAAAGTGGTTTTAGAGATCATCATCGTGCTTATTAAGAAAGTAATGGGAAAAAAGTGCCAAAAATTTAGATAGCGGATCTGAACAAATTTTACAAGATCAAAGGAACAAGGAAATTTAGCACCAGGAATTGAAGCACTCAAACTCTACTAATTAAGCAAGGTCATAAAGAGAGAGAGAGAGACAGAAAAAAATCGTTCAGATCAACAAAAAGATAAGGACTATCAGAGACACCACCAAAGCAAAGATAAACATGGCTTTATTAAAGATAGCAATGTTAGACAAAGAAAAAGACGAAGAGGTGTAAACACAAGGAAGGTGGAAGTTGGAGAGACCAACAAAAATTAATGGAAGATAGCGGTGGTGAATAGAGAGAGTGACACAGAGAAACCTAGAGGAGGAAAGAAATAGAATATGGACAATTAAAATCACTCACAACAATGTATCTACATATGAAATAGAGATTGAAGGAGAAGTGGAGCTTGGAAATGCGAAATTAGGAAATACGAAGAGATCCCAATGATCCCAAAAAGACGGAGAAAAAAGAGAGGAAAATATGTGCAAAAATTTAAAAAGAAAATAAACAAACCTGTAGCAAGAAGTCAAGAACATGAGAGCAAGAACACACACACTTCCAGAGAGAGACTGTCGCAAACAGATAAACACATCGCTAAAGTAGAAAGAAAGAAGGAAGCGCCTGCAATGTACACGTAGATGTATACACGCAAGTGTCGTCATTACTAAGTGATGTGAAAAAACTATATTACCCTTAACTTTTCTTAAATGACTTTAATAAATATAAACCTTCTCCACTAGTTAATACTACTTACCAAGTTAAGATGATTCCATATTTGCTAATCAGGATCTCGATAAGATCATAAATGTTAGCCACTGAAATATTGTGTTTCCAGAAGATTGAACAGGGCTGAAATTAGCTGGATAACACCTCTAGCCCCTTTCGCCTTGTGGGAGAAAGGATTGAGCATCTTATTGGTTTCATGCTTGCCTATCCTGAAATTTCCGCTGGTCTTGAGGAAGCCAGAACCTACCCAATTAATTGGGCTGAGTTCAGAGTTGTTTTTGGAGTTCAACCAGCTGAATTGCACTTAAAATGGCTTTTTAGATATCCCATTGTGAATCATAGCATAATAGCGCGTCATTCCATCATCACCGCCCCAGACTTGATTATCATCAAAAGACTTTTCCATTCTGTCCTTGTCAAAATTATGGAAGTCATGAACAGTCATCGACTTAACTTCTGGATCTAAATCAACAGGTGCAATAAAGACAAAAAACTTTTTCCGCGCGCATAATATTTTGGTATCCACCACTACATCATTAGCAGTTTTGTCACTTCAGAAATCAT
Source organism: Anisodus acutangulus (assembly GCA_029783415.1). Taxonomy (NCBI): domain Eukaryota; kingdom Viridiplantae; phylum Streptophyta; class Magnoliopsida; order Solanales; family Solanaceae; genus Anisodus; species Anisodus acutangulus. Next base: position 44,145,099 of record CM056507.1, read on the forward strand.
TTGTGATAACTTCAGGAGCAGTTTGCTTCTTCTATTCCACGTCTTTTTTCTCCTTATATGAAGTTCGAAAAGCAGCAGTTGCACTCCATTCTTTAAGCTTTTTTGCTAATCTCCATCTTAGAGAATGTTCCAAGGGCGTTGTCCAATTCAGAAATTCGTAATATGTTGGCGAAAAAGGCTAAGATGGAGATTAGCAAGAAGCTTAAAAAATGAGTGCAAGCAGCTGCTGCTTCTCGAACTTCATATAAGGAGAAAAAGGACGTGGAAAAGAAGAAGCAAACTGCTCCTAAAGTTATCACAAATGATTTGAGAAGGGATAGAACTGCTAATGATGCAGTGGTGGATTTCAAAATATTGTGCGAGCAGAAAAAGTCTCTTGTCTTTTGCACCTGTTGATTTGGAACAAGAAGTTAAGTCAATGATTGTTACTGATCCTGACTTCCATAATTTTGACAAGGATAGAACGGAAAAATCTTTTGATGATAATCAAGTCTGGGTTGCTTATGACGATGATGATGGCATGCTGCGCTATTATGCTATGATTCATAATGTGATATCTAAAAATCCATTTAAAGTGCAATTCAGATGGTTGAACTCGAAAAACAACTTTGAAGTCGGCCCAATTAATTGGGTTGGTTTTGGCTTCCTCAAGACCAACCGAGATTTCAGGATAAGCAAGCATGAAATCAATAAGATGCTCAATTCTTTCTCCAACAGAGTCAAGTGGGTGAAAGGGGCTAGAGGTGTTATCCATCTAAAAATTAGTTGTATACATGTATCCCTGCAACGTTCTCTCTTCATTGCTTGCAGTGTTTTGGAAAGCAAGAAGCGGAAAAAAGCGACGAGGGCTCGCTTCACCGAAGTGAGAAGCGTGAAGCGAATGAAGAGCAATTTAATACAAAAAAAATAATATTAAATTTGCATAGATAAATAACCAAGAACTCAATAAAAATAATATTAAGCAAATCTTTCAATACTTTTAAAATTAAAACATAGCTAATAGAGGAAAAGAAGCTAACAAAATGGAGAAAAGGGATTTTAAAAAACAGAGAAACAGATAACCAAAAAATATGAGCTTAAACTAACAGATCATATACTTAAAAGTTGTTAAACAAAGTCTTTGATGGATCTCAACTTTCGACAAATGAAAAATGGGTCAGGTGTAATATTTGATGTTACTAGAAGCATGAAAAATGGGTCAGGTGTAATGAAAAAAGTCTTTGAAAAGGAAACTAATAATCTAAGGGAAAAAATAATGATGTTACCAGAAGCAGAACTTTGCATCAGCTTAACATTGATGTAGAAAAGTGGTTATCCAATACAAATTGGATGGAGTATATAGGCACCGAATATAACTACATCCAAGGGAAATTAGGAATCTTTATTTCTTTATTTCTTTATTCAGGAAACAAGGTTTAATGAGAAAGCTTCAGAATTTTCATAATTGATGATGCAAGATAGGAAAAGATGGAAGACTATCTAGGAAACAAGGTTTAATAGACATGATCTTTTAACTATTAACCGCAAATTGCAATATTTGATGTGAGCACGTTGAGATTATCCAAGCAGATATTACCCGCTAATTATATGCAGAAAGTACCCCTTAAATGAAAATCTAGCAGAAAGCTAAAATGTATACAGTTCGAGAAACTATGCTTACTAATTTAGAGGAAAAGTTCATCACTGATGATACCCCATAATTGATTGCACTAATTCAACAACAACAACATACCCAGTGTGATCCCACAAGTGGGTCTGGGTAGGGTGGAGTGTACGCAGACCTTACACCTACCTTTGCGAGGTAGAGAGGTTGTTTTTGAAAGACCGGCTCAAGAAAAATGATTCTCAAAAAAGATTTGAAAAGAAACAAAAATCAATTTGGCGTAACACAACTATAAGCTGCAAACATCTAAGAGAGTTGAAGGAGAAGAGCGGAGATACAAGTTCGTAACACTTGGTGGCTGCATTTATAAGGGCAAAGCGACGGTGGAAATTATCAGAGCCCTAGGCAGCTTGGGCTACACTTTATTCATCAGTTGTTTGGGCTCTTCACCTTACTTTGGGCCCATCTTGGTTTTTTCCCCACCCTGTATGGAAAAAAAATTATTATGTGTCTCCCACAACTGACACTAGTTGTGTGGGGCTTCAAATGGATCCAAAAGTATAAGATTTGGGTCCACTTTTTTGTGAGACATAAGAAGTCTCGCACAACTAATATCAATTGTGTGAGATACATAATAAATTTTTTCATATCGATATATTACAACAAACAACAACATACCCAGTGGAAACCCACAGGAGAGGTCTGGGGTTGGTAGAATGTACGCAGACCTTATCTCCACATCGTAGAGATAGAGAGGTTGTTTCCTATAGACCCTCGGTCCAAGTAAAGCATTTCAAAGCAGTTTGAAAAGGGGAATACATAAATGAAAGAAGTAACAACAACGAAATAATTCAATAGGGAAAGCATAGCATTAAAAAACAGTAATAAAATAATGTGATAACCGAAGCACAAGGTGGTAACAGGAATCGAAGAACAAGAAATTATGAGAATAGTGTTAATATTACTAGTAAGAAAGTAGGTATAGATATGACCACCAAGCCTATCACGCACAAAAGAGAGAACACTCAACTACTAACTAACCTTCTACCCTAATCCGCGACCTTCAAACCATCCCATCAATGTGAGGAAAATAACTAAGAAAATAAAAGTAATGATAGCATATATAGTATAGATAGTCGAAGTGAAAGAAATAACAATAGTAGTAAAAATATAAGAATACACTAACAAAAGAATAGTAATGATAAGGTGATCTAAACGTGAACCATGCTCTCCCAAATGAGAGAAAAATCTCTCAACTACCTACTAACCGTCTATCCTAATTCTAGACCTTTCGATCAGCTAAAGATGTGTCATGTCTTGTCTAATAATCTCTCTCCGGTTCTTCTTCGGCTTACCTTTATTTTCTGGAGACCTAATACTGCTAAACTCTTGCACCTCCGCACTGGGGCATCTGAGCTCTTCCTCTTCACATGCCCGAACCATCTCAGACTCGCTTTCCACATCTTGTTTACCATGAAGGCCACTCCCACTTTGTCCCGTATATCCTCGTTCCAAATCCTTCAGGTATGCCTACACATCCTTCTAAGCATCCTCATTTCCACTACTTTCACCTTCTAGATGACGAGATCTTGACTTGCCAACACTCTATCTCATTCAACATAGTCGGTCTAACAACCACTTTACAAAACTAACTTTTAAGTTTCGGCAACACCTTCTTATCACACATGACACCAGATGCGAACTTCCATCTCATCCACTCCGCTCCAATACGATGAGTGTCATCCTCGTCTATCTCCCCATTGCACTAATTCAACAGTGTGATGAATTATTAGTAACCGTCCCGCCAGGTTTAGCCTAGTAGCTATTCCTACTTCACGATCAAATACAGATACTATGGTGTCAAAATCATTAACGATTATCTAATTCAGGCAACTCTAGCCTACATAGCTCAATCCGATTTTTTATTCAGATATGGCTATAGCAACAATTTGTAGCTTTATAATTTATGTAAAAGGAAAAATATTCTGAATCTAATAACAGAATTTATTTATCATAATTGATTATTTTTTTGGTCAGAATACAAAGTACTTGAAAAGAACTTTGAATAGATATTGACAATTCACAACCGACACCAAACTAATCTGGAATTGAGGCTTAGTTATTTGATTGATTGGATATGGAAAACCTTAATTAAGATTTGATTCCATTATCATAGGACAACTTAAAATAATAACGCAAAATAACTCGTAAAAATCGCAATGAACCTTAATTTCGGTTTCGCCGGAGAAGGTCGCCGTTGATCGAATTGAGGGTCTCCTTTTCCAGCCTCATCTGAAAATGCCGGGTGATTTAGAAGAATAATCTTAAAATTGGGGGTGCTTTTGAACTTTTTACCAGCTCGCTCCAAATGCAAAAGATTAAAGAGTGAATAGGTTAAAAACTCCTAAATTATCGCCATTTTGCGAGTATCATATCCATAGTATTCGGTATTCCCCATACTCCAAGACTAACCTCTTTTAGATTAAAAATTTCAAGATGAATATATGACAAAATATTTGAAATAACGTGTTGAGAGGCGCGTAAGAGATACAAAATGTCTTAAGAATGAGTTCATCTGGCACAATGAATCTATGGTAGTTCATGGTTTTTTTGTTGATCACAAATAATTTAGGCACGAAACTCACAAAATAGTGATAGTTAAGAAGGAAATCAACCTTTTTTTCAATGTGTAGTGCTACTTGAAATTCTTTGAAAGAGCTTTGATTTTCACTAGCATATTGTTGTTACTCTATTATACTTTATAAAGCAGTATGAAAAGTAAATAATTATTACAAGTGTTCGAAAGGATAAATAAATGATCAATCTTTAAAACTGTCGCAAGCTTGTTGTGTCTTGAATCTTAATAACCTTGCAAAGACAATATCGAGAACTGTCGCAAGCTTGTTGTGTCTTGAATCTTGATATCCTGAAATCAAGAAACAACTAAATCTGGATGGTTACAATGTTGTGTGTTGAGTCGAGGAATTGCCCTCTGTCCTTAAGACAAGATTGCCCCGTATATATGATTTTACGTTAGCGGGCAATAGTCTCCCAAGATAAAACAACACTTTAATCTCAACACTACAAAGCCAATAGGTTGAGCCTGCCGAATAAAACAAATATGAATCAACTTGTTGAAGATATGTAATAGGAAGAAAGAGTTTCTGTTTACTCTTCTCTTGTCTCTGTGTATATAGTGTGTCTCTGTTGTGTATATCTTGTATATATGTGAGGATTTACTCACCATTTTTCAGTCACGAATTGCACTGATTTTGGCCACTGTTTTGGACAGACTTCGGCCACTGTTTTGTGCTATTTTGTGACTGAAAAATGCTGCTATTTTCGTGTGTTTTCAGTGCATATTCCTCACTGTTTTGTCTCAAATTCTGTCTGTTTTTCGTCTGTTTATTGAGCCAAAACAGCTCAATATATAGCAATGGAGGAGGGGTTGTACAACTGCCCAAAACATGGATGTTAATGGCCATTAGGAGGGCTGTAAATGGCATGTTTAATGCCATTAGTGAGGCTGATTTAAGGTCTTGAATGAGGCTGCTCAATTGCCCAAGTAATGGGCTGTTAATGGAGAGTTAATCAGCCAAGTAATGGCTGGTTAATGCTCCAAAACGCAGTCCAACGGTAGGCAGAAACTCTTCAGGGATCAAACTGTACATCTGGCAAAGTTCTCTGGTCCAAAAAGATAATATCAGAAAGTCCCATGACCCAAACGGACGCTCAAGCCCGGCCCGAAGCGGCTTGAACGGCAAAGGCGGCGGCGCGCGTGTGGGGTTAGCCTTGAACCCATGCACATCTAGGTCCTTCCTCCTTTAAACACATCTAGGTCTTTGTCCCACACCACATTTTCATGCCTCAAACACCTTACTTCGTGGACCAATATCTCTTTCATTTCTCAACGAAATTTGACGATTCTTGGCCCTACGGTCATCTACTCACTTCGTAGATCATGCATGTGCGAAGAGACAAGGTCTCCAACATGCGGAACACTAGTGTTTAATTCATCAAAGATGGGTGAACGTATCTCCCCCAAGGTAAATTTTCAACACATAATATTCGGTTATTTTAATGAGTTCCACCTAAGGGGAATTTTCAACATGTACTACTGCTACTTAGGAACTCTTTGAAAGAGCTTTCAGAACGTGATTTTCATGCACCATATCATATTTCTCCAGGAGTATTTTAATATGCGTTCCACCTAAAAACTGGGTGATTTTCAATGTATACAGACTTTTGACCCACCCCCTCCGCTGCCTCTGCCGATGTCGCCACCCTCTCTAGCCGTCGTCCAGCCCCTCCAAGTAATTTTTTTTCCCATTGATCTCTTATACATTGTAGTTTAATTAGTATTTGTTCTTGCCTATGGTTCTTGTTTAGGGTAATTTTGTTTAGCTTAGGGTTTAGATTAATTACATTGCTTATCATTCTTGTTTAGGTTGAAATTTGAATTTAACCTTGAACTTTGAATTGAATGTTGAACTTTGAACTGAATTTTGAACCTTAAGTGAATTATAAACCTTGAACCTTGATGAATTTATATAATTGAACCTTTAATTGAATTGAACTTTGAATTAAAATAAACTGAACCTTGAATCATGAATTTTGAACCTTGAGAAATGAACCTTGAACCTATATATATAGGTTAGGTTCAAATTCTAAGTGTGTCATTATTTTATTAAATTGTAAATCACATTTAGAATTTCTAGTTTCGCCATTGTATTTAGCTTTATTTATTCATTTAATTAATTGTAAAAGAACTATTCTTTTTTCTAATTTATGCGACACACTTTTTTTTTTAAAGATGTTTCAAAAAATGTCATTCTTTTATATTTTACAATATTTTAACTTTAAGATTCTCGTTTTACCGGATTTATGTGACACACTTTCCTTTTTAGTCTATTCCAACCAATATGAATCATGTTATCTTTCTACATTTGAAAATAATTTAATTTTAAAATTCTCATTTTAATCTTAAGAGATGCATAGTTTATAGCCATATAAATGTCTAAGGTTTATTTTAGACTATATATTCAAATTTTTATTTTTTTTAGTTTTCGTGTCTAGTTAAATAATTATAAATTGGGACGGAAATGAAAAGGGGGTTTAAGAGTAGACAAGTCCGAGAGAAAATGACGTGCAATATGGATTTCTCTGAACTTTCAAAGACGTGTGTCGATTTTGCTTGACTAATATAAGCTTTTCATTTAAAAATTCACCTTTTTTTTTTTTTTTTGATAATCCAGGTCTCCAGGCTTGCGCCTGACTACGTGCTGGAGGTAATAGCACCGGTCCTTCAACACTATTACCAAGTAAATCGCGGGATGTGCTCCGGTGACTAAAAATTCACCTTCTTCTCATCAATCATAGTAGTATATATACAATAATATCATAATAAAGACCAGATAGAGCTAAATGTTTGCTAGTGAGTGTATAGGATAAGGCCTTCAATATGGAGATATCATATTACAACTTCAAAATTGCAATACTTTCATTTGCAATTATTTTTGTTTTAAGATGGGCATGGAGAATCTTGAATTATGTTTGGTTCAAACCAAAAAAATTGGAGAAAAGCCTAAGAAAACAAGGTTTCAAAGGAAATTCTTACAAGTTTTTGTTTGGAGACATGAAAGAGATGAAGAAGATGTTTGAAGAAGCTACATCAAAGCCTATTGATTTCTCACATGACATGATTTGGCCTAGAGTTAGCCCCTTCATTTACAAAACCATCAAAAGTTATGGTATGTCTTCACAATTCCAATCTTTTCTTTTTTCAAGGACCTAGTTCCGCTTAGGGTAACAATTTAGGAGGTGTTAGCTAGGCGAGTTGGGCTGGGTTTGGGCGAATTTTAATGGACTGAGTTAATAAATAACCCACCTAAATGTTACTTGGTTGAAATGACTTGGGCTAAAATAGGCTAAAAAGGTTCAAAACAAAACCCGCCCAATTGTTACTAAATTTTATTTTATTCTGTTTGTTTTATATAATTTTTTATATATCTAACAAAATAATCTTTTTCATAATATGACTATATATAACATATCAAATAAAAATAAAAATAAACTATTGTCACAAGATTTCTATGGTCAATTTATGAGCCTAATTTTTTGTAAGCCAAAATGTATTGGGCTAAAATTGGGCTGGGCTAATAAATGGGAGGGTCAATGGCCCACCCAAACTTGAATGGGTTGGACGGGCCATGATTTCATGAGCTAATTTGTCACCCCTAATTATGGGTAATACTTACTATTCTAATTTATGGGAATGTATTTAACTTTGCACAGAGTTTTAGAAAAAAAAAACTTTTGAAACTTGTTACAAAAATTGGGTTAGAGTCCCACGTTGGTTAGAAAATGAACTGGTGTTTTGTTTAATATGAACTTGGATAATCCTTCCCTTATAAGATAGTTTCGGGGTTGAGTCAAGTATTTTTACACTTGTGCTATAGAATAAGTCACTGAATTTTTTGTGGCTATAGATCATTTTATAAATGGTAAAATGGAAAGATAGTTAAGCTATTATTAATTATGAAAAAATATCATTCTTTTTTTAGACTACCTAAAAATAAAAGAGTGACATATAAATTGAGACAAAGAGAGTATTTGTTATCTTTCAGTTGGCCTGATAATGCATGATTTTTTTTAATATCATCGATATATGATATTTTTATACTATTAGGTCATATTTACATATTATAGTAAATCATATATCCTATTTTTAAAGATTACATATATATATATATATATATATATATATATTAAGGAGGTTAACATCTAAAAATTATTTTAGATGAATTGATAGTGTAAAATATGCTTACTGATGGTGTATAAAGATTCTTAGTTTTTAATGTTAATGTAATTTTACATGCTATAATAAGCGCACTATTCTTCTCCACTTATATATCGAGCTTTTGTCTGCATTAGGATTTGAACTCTTAGACGTGCGTATCTAACCTACACATCATGTATCGTAGGTAAGAATTGTTGTGTGTGGCTTGGGCCAAGACCGGCTGTCCTAATCACGGAGCCCGAACTTATAAAGGAGGTGCTAACGAAGAACTATGTTTATCAGAAGGCACGTAGCAGCCCACTCTCTAAGTTGGTAATATCTGGACTTGCAAACCATGAAACAGATAAATGGGCCACACATAGAAGGCTTCTCAATCCTGCCTTTCACCTTGACAAGTTGAAGGTTTTACTACTATCAAACTTTAGAATAAATTTTACAAAATAGTCACTTTTCAAGTTCTTGTAATTGGAAAAATAGTCACTTTTCAAGTTCTTGTAATTGGAAAAATAGTCACTATATATCATCGGATTTACAAATTTTATAAGTGAAATTCTAAGCTGATAATATCTTAGAGTTTCACCTGTGAAATTTAAAACTTTATGATAGTTGGCTCTTTTTTAAAGACATGACGAAAAATAACCAGTAGTGCTATCTCTAATGAAAACTTTATTATAATTAATTTTTATTGTCCCCCCTCTCTCAGTTTATGTGTTTCACTTAGACCGACCCTAGTTACTTTAAGTGTAAAAGAAGAAGTTCAAAGTTAAATTTGTCTTATTGTATAGGCTATTAACCACTTTTAACGGACGGTTATCTATAATTATATTTTGTGTGATAACTTGATACTGTCAGTTTATTGAAGTTAAACTCTTATCGTTTATGTTTGGCAAACTTAAGGTTGTATTCTTATTATAAAATGTGCAGCATATGCTTCCTGCATTCAAATTGACGGTTAGTGAGATATTGAGCAAATGGGAGAAAATTATCTCGAAAGAAGGATCAGAGATAGATGTGTGGCCATATCTTCAAACTTTGACAAGTGATGTCATTTCAAGAACTGCTTTTGGAAGTAATTACGAAGAAGGAAGAAAGATTTTTGAACTCCAAAAAGAACAACTTCAACTAGTTTCAGAAGTGTCACGCGAATACATCCCAGGATGGAGGTATAGTTATTTATTTCTTTAAATTTTCTAAAGTTAATCTGTTGTATAATTTTTCAATAATTTTGAACACTAGATATTATTTAAAATATTCAAGTTTTTTTTTAAATCAAAGTGATTAATAAATTATGATTTTTTTTAGATTCATTCTTGACATCCTATTTAACAAATACAATTTGATAATTCAAAAGTACATGAATTTACATTAAATTAATATAATGATGTTTTAGGTTTTAATTCTTAGTCTACAAAATATGGTTGGTTTCTCTTGGAAATTTTAAATATTTTAGAGAGTTATTCTTGAATACAACATTGTGGGAATATAATCATATCAATACTAACGCACCGGATATCATAAGAATTCCGAAGTTAAGCGTGCTTGAGTGAGAGCTAGGATGGGTAAACCGCAGGAAGTCTTTGTGTTGCATTCCTCATTTAAATACAACATTGCATGGCTTCATTAGTTGAATCGCGAAGATCGTGCTTTTATCATTCTTTCATTTACTCGTGGAAAGACTTCAACTATCTTCAACAAAAACGTTTACATGTCTTTAAACCTTTGCGTTTCTTATAACCCAATTTTCTAACAATATTATTATCATTGTTCTAGCAAAATCACCACTAGAATACTTTTCTTGTTTGCAAATTTGTACTACTTAAATTTCTTGAAATCGTAGGTTTTTGCCAACTAAAAGGATGAAAAGGATAAAGCAAATCTTCAATGAAGTAAGAGAACTTGTATTGGGAATCATCAATAAAAGAATGAGGATGATTGAAGCTGGAGAATCACAAGATGACTTATTGGGTATATTATTGTCATCCAATTTAAAAGAAATCCAACAACATGGGAATAAGAAATTTGGTATGAGCATTGATGAAGTCATTGACGAGTGTAAACTATTCTATTTTGCTGGGCAAGAGACTACTTCAACTTTACTTGTATGGACAATGATTTTGTTGTGCAAATATCCTGATTGGCAAGAAAGAGCTAGAGAAGAGGTTCTACAAGTGTTTGGAAGTGATGAACTTGACTATGACAAGTTGAATCAGCTAAAAATAGTAAGTATTGTCTGCATGTTCAATTTTTTTGAACTTCTTGTTTTCTTTTTTGATAATGGTAGTGTTCGCTCCAGTTTACACGCATCTCGACTGAGTTATATATCAGCACAAGTACTGGAAAAATTATTTGTCACCCAAGACTTAGACAGATTGACAAAAATTATAAAGAGTTTTTTTTTTGTGTGTGGAGAAAATGACAAAAATGATCCCTTATGTTTAGGGGTATGTTTAAAATGTCTTTAAATGTACTCATGGGCAGGTTTACATTACCAGGTTGAAAAAAATGTACTCATGAGCAGGATTGGCATTTTAAGTTTGCGAAAGTGCGGACTTTTAGTCTTCGTTAGATATTTAACAAACTTTGACTATCAAATTTAACGGAAAATTGTGGAAAAAAAGAGATTTAAATGATTGTTTCCTAGCTGGTTGGGATTTAGACTTTGGTCTTCTGGGATTTTCACCTACTTTCATTGACCATTAGATGATACTCTTGGGTGCTTCACTTAAAATTTTGGACTTTTCTTTATCTTTCAAAAATAAAAATCATATATTTTGTGTTGGATAACGCCATCATCATGCTTATGGCAAGGCCCAGGTGATAAGCTAGGGAAGTAGGGATGGTCGGAGTCAGATTTATGGTTGAACATGACACTTGCTTAATGAACTTGATTAAGAAATAAAGTTGCGCTCTTGCTATCAGCTATATATAGCATTTGGCATGATAGATTGATAGCAAGTGCTTGATCCCGACATTTTGATAGCAATATTAACTTTAGATCTATTTATTTTATAGGTGACTATGATCTTAAATGAGGTATTAAGATTGTATCCAGGAGCATATGTGATTAATCGAATGGTACACACAGAAACAAAGTTGGGGAATTTGTGTTTACCCTCTGGGGTGCAACTCATTTTAGCAACAATGTTGTTGCATCATGATACTGAAATATGGGGAGATGATGCAATGGAGTTCAATCCTGAGAGATTTAGTGATGGAATTTCAAAAGCAACAAAAGGACAAGTTGTATTTTTACCATTTAGTTGGGGTCCAAGAATATGCATTGGCCAAAACTTTGCTATGTTAGAGGCAAAAATGGCAATGGCCATGATTCTCAAACACTATGCATTTGAACTCTCTCCATCTTATGCTCATGCTCCTCATCCATTATTGCTTCAACCTCAATATGGTGCTCAATTAATTATGTACAAGTTGTAGAAATGTGTGTCGTTTGTTTAAATTAAATTTGGGTATTGATTTTACTGTTCTACTACGTTTTATTTCCCGGACATCATTTGTATATGACTATTATGTTAATGACACTTCAAATCAGACATTGAGGAAAAGGATCACATGTTGTAATGACTAGTTAATATATAAGATATGTCTTCCGAAGAAAAAAAAGAAATGTGTGTCTTTTGAGTCAAGTTGTATTGCAACTAGGAGTTTTAAAGATTGGTGTAGTAGCTATGTACGTAATATGGTGTTTTGTAAGAATGAAGTGTTTCATGATTTTATCAATTTGCTTTATGTTTATCTCCTGCCTCTTTCATCCTTTTTGTGCGTTATTTTTTTTTATCCTTCTTTGTTGTGTTATATATTGTGGGAATACACTGAGTATATTGTTGTTTTGTTATATATTTTCTTCTTCCCTTTTACAAAAAATGATAGCAAGAGCCTATTCAAACATATAATAACTAGTCAATTTATCTGCACTTCGCGTGATCATAAAAGAAAACAAATTTACGATAATGATCTTGTTGTAAATTTAGTCAAAATGTAAAATAATATTGATTTTTTGGAAAAAAGCTCAAATATATCATCGAACTATCAGAAATGACTCATTTATGCCACTCGTTAATAATTTGGCTCATTTATGCCATTGGCGTTACCAAAATGACTTATTTATGCCATTGTCGTTTCCAAAATGGCTCATCAATGCCATTTTTTTTATTAACGCCGACGTTAATAAAAATGGTATTGTAAAACCGGCATAAATGAAAAATGACATGGATGAACCATTTTGATAACAACGATGTCATAAATGAGGCAAACTATTGACGAGTCACATAAATAAGCCAATTCATTGACGAGTGAACAATGAATTGGAATGAGCCTGACTCTGATACCTTTTAAAGAATTGATCTTGTGCCTAACTCAACCCCAAAAGCTAGCTTGTAGGGTGAGGATTGTCCAAGTCATAAAAGGAGTCCATGTTCCCATTCCATATCCGATGTGTGACTATTAAAACAGAATCATCTTTGTTACGCTAATAATTAAACTGATGTATATTATGTTTAGGAATATGGCCTGAGTCGAAGAGTTTCAGTGACGAGGGTATGGGTCCAATCCCATCTCGATGGAAAGGGGCTTGCACCAAAGGTTATTGTAAGATAGAATAATTTCCCTTAGAGATTCCTTTCATTATTCACAATATATATAGTTGTACAAAGGTTGATTCCTAATACAGTACGAATCCTAACTTACCTTAAATGGTTGGTTCCTAATACAATAAGAATCCTAAGTTACCTTAAATATACATCTATCATAATTACAAAATATACGGTGAATATTCGCTAATAGTTATGATTTTGATTCTTCCAGCTGCAACATGTATCGATCTTTGTTGAATTATATTTCATTGCTGAAAATTGTGGGTTAACTAGCACATAAGAAAAGAAAATAGAGAAGAAAAATAACACAAGGATTTAACGAGCACTATTAAAAAACAGGAATTAGCGACGTATAAAAATCTCTAGCTAAACAGCAAAATCCATCACTAATCCTATTTATCGATGGATTAGCAACGAATTATCACAAAATTCTATTAGCTACAAGCAAAACATGAGCAACACTCTTATTTTGGACGTGATGCTCAAATTCTTTCAGTATCTTTTAATATTTGCCTATTCAGCTTACTAATAAGTACTTTGCTAGCTAGGTGTAATAGTTTCTGATAATTAGAAGTTTCATATTCCACATTCATGGACCTATATCAGGAAACTGATCGGCGCAAGGTTTTATGATGACCCTGGTGACGCTGTAACACCTGTTACAGGGACACCAAGGGACCATGATGGGCATGTTGCAGCCACTGCAGCGGGCAGTCCAGTGGCAGGTGCATCCTATTACGGGTTAGCTGCAGGAACAGCAAAGGGCGGGTCTCCGGGGTCCAGGATTGCAGTTTACCGTACATGCACGCCTTATGGATGCAGCGGATCGGCTATTATGAAAGCATTCGATGATGCCATTGCGGATGGGGTTGATATCATTAACTTATCAATCGGTCAACCAGCTGGAGTAGAGTTTGGATTTTCAAAAAATACTATCGCAATTGGATCCTTCCATGCCGTAGAGAAGGGAATTCTTGTTGTCGGCTCTGCTGGAAATGATGGCCCTTATCCAAAAACTGTTGTCAACGTTGCTTCTGGATTTTCACAGTTGCTGCTATGACTATTGATCGAAGCATTGAGACACATATTCCCTTAGGCGGGAATAAGCTGATTAAGGTATTTAGAAGAAAAATCACGATTCATGTATCCTAATTTATGTGAAGGTGTTTGACTGCGCACAGAATTTAAGAAATAAAGGAAGATGTCATTCTTTTTGGAACTGACTAAAAAGGAAAGTGTGTCGCATAAATTAGGACAGAGGCAGTATTACATTATTCTAACCACTAGGTAACTTTTCAACATCTTTCAATGTCCTTGTTGATTCTCAGGGTGGAGGTATTAGCTTTGCTAATCTTAGTAAATATCCAATTTATTCACTGATTGCCAGTGAATCTGTCAACTTAACTATTTATGAGATAAGGTAATTATGTTGTAAGATGGAAATATACTAGCTCCATTGTTGAGTTGATGTAACTTAGTCAAATTGCAGAGATTGTGAACCAGATAACCTCGACGAACACAAAGTAAAGGGTAAAATTGTTGTTTGTGAAGATAACACTGATGATTATTCGATTGAAAGTAGGCTAAGCGAAGTGAAGAACCAAGGTGGCATTGGATTCATATTAGTTATAGGAGATGATGAACTCATAGTGTCTCTCCTCTACTAGGATCTTTTCCAGCTGCAGTAATCACTCAAGAGGATGGCATAAAGATTCATTCCTACATCAACTCAACAAGGTACATGCTCGCCTTAATTACTTCTCGATAAGCACTTGGTGTTGCATAAAAAATTGCTAATTGTACCTTTATATAATTTTCTCAAGGAACTCAGTGGCAACAATTTTACCAACGGTTAGTGTAGATTATTTTAAACCAGCTCCTGTTGTGGCTTTCTTCTCATCAAGAGGCTCTGCATACAACACTCCAAACCTCCTAAAAGTAAGCAATCACTATTGTTTTCCGAATTTGGATCATTGCTCGATTTGTGCCCGTTATGCAAGACCATGCTAGTCTTCTTTTTAATTGCTCGTAGCTAATATTTTTTTTGATAATACGTAGCTAAATAGGATTAGCGATGGATTTTGTTGTTTAGCTACAAAATTTGTCTGTCGCTAATTTCTGTGATTATTTTAGTAGTGTAAAGACTCATGATTAATACATTCTGTTGAAGTGTATGACCATCTGTTCTAAAAGTTTTAAGTTGTTAGAAGGAGCACATACATGTGCGATATTGCAAGTAGATCACATACATTGGATGGTTTCTGACATGTACTTGCAGCCGGATATTGCAGCACCTGGAACTGCAATACTTGCAGCTTGGCGGGCAAATGACACAGAAGTGGTTCTGGCTGGCCACGAACCGCCACTTTTCAACTTCCTCTCTGGGACTTCCGTGTCTAGTCGTCATGTTTCTGCAATTGCTGCAATACTCAAGTCTGAAAATCGCACTTGGAGTCCTTCAGCAATCAAATCAGCTATAATGACCACACGTAAGAACCTTTGAAGTATGCTAGTTTAGCGCCACCACTTATGCGGATGCATTTTGTGATATGCGGCCGCATAATGTTCCCTTTTACTTACCTGGTGGCTGCTGACGTGGCCATGAAATATGTAGCCGTATACTCATCTGCAGTGCGGTGCATATGTGGCCACATAATGTTCGGCATTTCCAAAATGCGGTCCGCATATGGCACACTCCTGACCACTTGTTTTCTTGAAAAACTTACTGGAGACAATGGGGTGGCTATGCAGTCCGCAGATCGAATATGCGGAATGCATAAAGAGCCACTAAGCCAAGTTACTTGAAGTATGCTAGTTTAGCGCCACCACTAATGAAAACAGTCTCATGTACAGTTAAACCTCTTTATAACAACGCCGTTTGTCTAGATATTTTTTGATTGCTATAACAAGATGTTGTAAAAGAGAATTTATAATATAACATATATGAAAGTCGATTCCAAAGAAAACTAGGCCGTTATAGTGAATGTTGTCATAGAGGATGGTTGTTATAGAGAGATCTGACTATATTATCTTTTTCTCCTCTTTTGTTTTTACAAATAGCTGTTCACGAAAGCAATTTGAAGAGTCCAATGTTAATCAATAGTGCATATGGAAATTTCCTTGCCACACCATATGACTTTGGTGCAGGAGTTGCAACTATATCTAGATCACTAAAACCAGGTTTAGTTTACGAGACCGAAAACCAGGTTTAGTCAACAACGTGATTACACTTAATCGGTCGTCTCAGTACTTCAACTGAAATAATAAAAAAAATATTTTACCTTTTTAGTTCCTTTTAGTTGGAACTTTAGGCGGTTCTCGAAAAAAGATAGCGAAAAAGTTATCCCAAGAGTCTAGACTAAGAGGAATATATAAACCGCCACATAAAATAGGGCTTTTCATCATTAACGATGAAATGAACGATATAATATAATAAAATTTAAGTAATAATCAAAACAAACATTGTATAACAATACAATAGGTAACAACCATCCAAGCAAGCTAATGGATCCATGAAAAAAAAGATTGTGTCAGCAATGTATCTTGTATTATGACAGCAAAAAAAAAAGTATTGTGACAACATGTGTAATACTTTAAGGCAAAAAGAGGATGGAAGAGGCCGGAGATAAATATAAAGAAAACTAATAATAATATTATAGAAAAGTATTACACTTTCAAAACGACATACAAGACTCACATATACATAGCTACTACACAATCCTTAAACTCCTAGTTGCATAAATATAATTAAAGGACAATATAGCATGAGACACATTTCTACAACTTGTACAAAATCAAATGAGCACCATATTGAGGTTGAAGCAATAATGGATGAGGAGCATGAGCATAAGATGGAGAGAGTTCAAATGCATAGTGTTTTAAAATCATAGCAATTGCCATTTTTGCCTCTAACATAGCAAAGTTTTGGCCAATGCATATTCTTGGACCCCAACTAAATGGTAAAAATACAACTTGTCCTTTTGTTGCTTTGGCTACTCCATCACTAAATCTCTCAGGATTGAACTCCATTGCATCATCTCCCCATATTTCAGTATCATGATGCAACAAAATTGTTGCTAACATGAGTTGCACACCAGAGGGTAAACACAAATTCCCTAACTTTGTGTCTTTTGTTACCACTCGATTAATAAAATATCCTGATGGATATAATCTTAAGACCTCGTTTAAGATCATAGTCACCTAAAAAGAATAGATCACAAGTGATTAGTTTCATCGCAACAACATAATTTTTTTGTTGAGTGTGCCAACGAAGAAATAGAAGCTATATATGAGGTATATGACTACTCTTAATTGTTTGTATGAGGCCTTCTCGGAAAACTATATATGCGACGACGTAAAGTGAATAATATTACACTATGTTAAGAGTATCTTTAGGCAGAATAACTCAACAAATAGTACTCCCTCAGATCCAATTTATGTGACACCATTTGACTAGACACAAAGTTTAAAAAAAAAAAGACTTTTGAAACTTCTGATTTAAAACAAGGCTTAGACAATTGTGTGTCTATAAATAATCTTATTAAGGGTCTATTAAAACTTTTAAAATAATCTTATTAAGGGTCTATTAAAACTTTTAAAATGTTTCTAAATATAAAAATGTGATATTCTCCTTGGGACAAACTAAAAAGGAAACTGAGTTATGGGAAAAATGGAGTGTTAAGAGTTGATGGATCCAAGCTGATTTTGCACAAATAACTACTTTTGTGTCTTGTATTTAGAAGTTGGCCACTTCAAAAATAAGACCATGGTTTGAAGTTCGAAAGTGACAACCTGGTCTAAAGTTTAAAATTTGAAACCAATATTCAGACCATTGATCTAATTTTTAAAAACTTCGCCAACATTTAAATACGCACTTGAGCCGATGGTCTTCTGAAAACAGTCTCTCTAACTCACAAGGTAGGGGTAAGGTCTGTGTACACTCTACCCTCCTCAGATCTGAGATTACACTGGTATGTTGTTGTTTCTCGCCAACTTTTAAATACAAGGCCAAAAAAGTGGTCACCTTGTGTAAATAACACATGATCCTACGGGACGATGTTAAGAGTAGGGGTGACAGATGGGCCGTTTAGGCTGAAGTTAGGCGGGTGAAGATGGGTTGAATCAATAGATGGGTCAACGCCCAATCCGCCCAAAGTTTACTTAGGCTAAGATGGGCGGGGCAAGATGGGTTAAATGATGGGCCATAACCCAACTTGCCCAACTTGGCTCATTACTTTTACAAATTCTAAACTTACATTCTATGATATTATTTTTTTTTGTATGATATTTGATTTTTACATATATTTATTTTTAAGAATTTTCTCATTTTTTATATAAGTAAAATAAATATAAAATAGTGGGGGTAGGGTAGGGGGTAAGAAAAATTTCTCATTTTTTATAAAATTTTTATGTAAGTAAAATAAATATATAAAGTAAAAACTTTGGGGTTAAGGTGGGATAGGGGTAGGGGGGTTGGGTGGTGGGGTAAGAAAATGTTTCTCATTTTTATAATTTTTTATATAAGTAAAATAAATATATAAAGTAAAAGCTTCGGGAGTGGTGTGGGAGGGCAGGTGGGATAAGGGGATGGACTAAGAAACTTTTTATTCATTTTTTATATAAGTACAATAAATATATAAAGTGAAAAATTTGGGGGTGGGGTGGGTAAGGTATTGGTAAGGGATGCGGGGTAGATGGAGGTGGGTGTGGGGTAAGAAAAAATTTCATTTCATATTTTTAGTATTTTTTTATAGCAGTAAAAAAATATGAAATAGAAATTTGAGGATGAGGTAGGGCATGGGGTGGGAGGCGATGGGTGGGGGGAGAGTAAGAAAAATTCTTAAAAAAGTAAAAAAGTATGAAATAGAAATTTGAGGATGGGGTGGGGGTAGATGGGGTAAGTGGTGTGGAGGTGGGTAGGCGTGGTAGGGAGGTAGGGGTGAGGTGGAGTAGGCAAGGTAGGGAGCAGAGATGTGAGGGTGGTTCAATGGTGGGTTGGGGGTCGGGTGGATGGATAGTGTAGTGGATGGTTGGGGTGCGTTGATGTGTTTTATTTGTTCCGAAATAATAAAGTTTTTAAATAATTATTTATAAATAAAAATCTTAATTTAGAGTAAAGCTCTAATGGTTAAGATTGAGCATTTTCGCGGGTCAAGTTTGGACATCATCATGGGTTCATTTGGCTGCTGATTTGTGATAGGTCAACTTGAATTTTTTTGCCCAAACTCATCAAACCTTGGACGGATTGGACAGATGATTTGAGGTTGAGATAATTTTGTCGCTCCTAGTTAAGAGTGTCTTTTAAGTTGACTTAGCACAACATTTTCTAAGAGGGCGTAGAATTTTTTTAATTTGAATATGCAGAGAATTTTTTCAATACTTGTATTAGTTATTGAAGTGCGTGTAAATTGACCTAAAACCCCATAAAAAACCAAAGTTCAAGATACTTGAATTTTAGAGAATACTTACTACTTTTAGCTGATTCAACTTGTCATAGTCAAGTTCATCACTTCCAAACACTTGTAGAACCTCTTCTCTAGCTTTTTCTTGCCAAATTGGATACTTGCACAATAACACCATTGTCCATACAAGTAAAGTTGTAGTAGTCTCTTGCCCAGCAAGATACAATAACTTACACTCT
Organism: Anisodus acutangulus; assembly: GCA_029783415.1. Classification (NCBI taxonomy): domain Eukaryota; kingdom Viridiplantae; phylum Streptophyta; class Magnoliopsida; order Solanales; family Solanaceae; genus Anisodus; species Anisodus acutangulus. The sequence continues at coordinate 44,164,751 of CM056507.1, forward strand.
TCAATCACCTCATCAATGCTCATACCAAATTTCTTATGTTCATGCTGTTGGATTTCTTGTAAATTGGATGCCAATAATATACTCAACAAGTCATCATGTGTTTCTCCAACTTCAATCATCCTCATTCTTTTATTGATGATTCCCAATATCAATGCTCCCACTTCATTGAAGATTTGTTTCATCCTTCTATTCGTTTTTGTAGGTACAAACCTATGGTTATTTCAATAAATAAAGTATTATGAAGTTGCAAACAAGAGATTAAACAATTCGAGGAGAGGATTTCCTATGTCCACTTACAATTTGAAGAAAGAAAAATGTCCCTATAAAGATCTCATGTGTAATTAATTAGCACAGATTTGTTGCACAAAAGGTCATATAACAAAAACAACATTTGTAATGGACTATAAAATTAAATCTCCTCGAAAGATTCATAAAATTTTAGCTTGTTTCCCTTTTCGGTACAACTATTTAGTAAATGACCCTCTTTTTATTTCTCTTGCAACTTATGTACCTTTTAGATTACAATCTAAAGATCCATTTAAGCAAACTGAAAATCTTCTGGAAAAACGTTAAACCACATTCTAAAATTTTGTAAGTAGCAACATTGGACAACATTCTAATATCTTGTTTGTAAGGTTGAGCAATATATGGGCAAACATTAGACTCAAGCCTAATATTGTGCAAATATATATATATATATATATATTGCACAATATTTAGAAATAAGAATGAAACTTAAATAGTGATCTATAAAAGGAAACATTTACATAAATCAGCAGAAAAATTCAAAGTAGAGATTAGTTTAGAGTCCAAAGAATTTAGCAATTATACCTCCATCCGGGGATGTATAGTGAGCGTGCTATTTGTAAAAGTAGTCCCATTTGTTCCTTTTGAAGTTCACAAATCTTTATTCCTTGTTCATAGCTACTGCCAAAAGCAGTTCTTGAAATTGCATCACTTGTCAAAGTTTGAAGGTATGGCCACACATCTATCTCTAATCCTTCTTTCGAGACAGCTTTCTCCCATTTGTTCAACATCTCAGAAGAAGTCAATTGGAATGCAGGAAGCATATGCTGCACATCACGCATCAAACAGAATCAAAATCAGTAGCAGAGGCGAATCTAAAATTTAAAGTTAATAGATTCAAAATAAGCATGATATTGTAATATGCACACGTTTGAATTCTTTTTTATATATGCACACAGATGGAGATTTAGGAATTGAACTTTATGGGTACTGAATTCTAGGACAATGATCTCAAATGCTAATATTGGGTTCTAATTTATTTTTATACATATTAATTAATTTCTTAACATATATACATGATTTGAGCTAAAACTACTGGTTGTGCCAGCTTGTACCCTGAAGGCTACCTCCGCCCTTGTATATATATAGTCGGAACTAAAAGCAATATATTCAATTGAACCCACATAACCCCTTAGATTTGATCCACCTCTATCTGTAGTGGTGGCCGATTAAATGAGCTTTAGTATAGATATAACAGGATATTACACCAATAAGCATCTAACCTTTGAACCTAAGGCTTATAGTCGGGTAGTATAGAAGAGAGTATCTCACAATAGGTGTAGGTTCTATTAGCAAATATTCTCCGAATATTCATAGTATATTTTGTAATTATGATTCATCACTCTATTTTCCCTTTTACTTCCCCTAATAAATAATCCAATGTAATGAAAAATTAATTTTTTAAATAATAACAAGAATCAAACCTTAAGCAAGTCAATAATAAACTACTATAATGGACATAGTTTCATAGTAAAACCTTCAATTTGTCAAGGTGAAAAGCAGGATTGATAAGTGTTCTATGTTTAGCCCATTTATCAGCTTCATAGCCAGCAAGCCCATTTGCTGCCAACCTAGTGAGCGGATTGCCTGGAGGCTTCTGATAAATGTAATTCTTCGTTAGCACTTCCCTTATAAGTTCAGGGTCCACGATAACCACTGCTGGCCTTGGTCCATACCATGCAAAACAATACTTACCTACAAAAGTACAACCACTTCTATTATTTAAGAGTTCAAATTTTATCACCACTTACGCTAACGGTATAAAAAATAATTACATAATATTGTCATATTTTCGGTTAAATGATAACTATCGATAAATTTCTATGATAAACATCAATACATAACAACCTGAACAATTAAAGATGGTGACTGACTTGCTATGATTGGGTAAACTAGTAAAAATGGCGCGGACTAACCACTTTTTAGTCATGTTTTTTGATGTTTTGCTAGTGTTTGAATTATAATTGAAAAATACATTTTTCAGTAACAAAGACATTTTGCCCTTATCTTCTTCATATGAAAGAGATAGAAACCCGATTTTATATCGTCTCCGTTTTTTTCTAACTGTGGGACTCCAATAAGTGCTTGAAGTCGAATAAGTTTAATTTCGTATTTTAGATATGTGTATTTTTGTATAAAATTTATTCCTGTATTTAAAAGTGGCTAAAGATTGAATAGTTTTAAAATGGTTGCAAGTTTTAATTAGCCGTTTGACAGTCATTGTTCGTCAATTTCTTTCATTAATCTACACTAACATATAAAGAAATTTTACATTGTCAGTTCTTATCATTTTTAGATCTTAAGTGCATACTACAACGAATTTAATTGAACCTATTGCTTATATTCGTACCATATACTCATAGCGGAAGAAAATTGAACGAAAAAGTATACTTATAATGATTGCACCACTCTGAATCAACTAAATCTATACATCATTACTTAAAAAATGAGAGAAATTAGCGACAGAAAAATTATATAGCTAAATAGTAAAATTTATCGTTAATTCTATTTAACAATGGATTAACGATAGATTATTAAAAAAATTATGTTGGTTACGAGCTATTTAGGAACATATTAACCGCAATTTTTTTTCCAATACGTACCATAATTAGTGATGGTTTTGTGGAAGAAAGGCATGACTCTAGGCCAAATCATGTCATGTGAGAAATCAATAGGCTTTGACAAAGCTTCTTTTCCCATTTCCATCATCTCTTTAGTGTCACCAAACAAGAAGTTGTAAGAGTTTCCCTTGAAACCTTGTTGTCTTAGGCATTTCTCCAACTTTTTTGGTTTGAACCAAACCCAATTCAAGATTCTCCATGCCCATCTTAATACAAATATAATTGCACATGAAAATAATACAAGTTTTAAGTTGTAATAATATGGTATCTCCATTGTAGATTTCATTGATATAGCTAATTTGGATGTAGTAGTATTTATTATATACTAGATGAAGATTAAACAAGTGGATTAAACTTTAATAATTGAGAATTGCTTGACAAATAAAATTGTCATACGTATTTGAAGTTGATGAAGTAATACACATCATTCTGTCTCATTGTCTACATCTTTTGATTTTTTTACTTTAGTATCTTTCATTTCTTAATTCCAATTCAAAGTCAAATGAACAAAAGGTCATCCTTGTACGAGTTAAAAATTTAAGGTTGTCTGGAAATTCCATTGCTTGGTTGCTACATTTTGGAAAAACCATACAAGTCAAAGTAACAATGATATTTAATTCTCCTTATTTTTTTATGCTATAGTGGAAGAAAGACTAGAAATATTACTAAATGTTTATCTCCCATTACCTTGTGGAACAAGGTCTATAATATTAATTCTATATATACATCTCATATAATCTCACACTTGAACCAAAAGACCAAATACTCATATCTTAAGTTCAACTACTAGGATCCTGAAAGGGCAATTATTTTATAAATAAATATGGAATCAACTTTGCTTGAGCAGAGTTTGAGATCTGTAGGAGATACAGTAAAATAAAAACAGGTAAAGGTAAAGGTAAAGGTAAAGGAAGGTGATTATCCCACTAATCAGATTTCAAAGTCAACGGTCAAGGATATAATTATTTTAATGACAAGTTCACATGTTTGAAATTTCAAAGAAGATATCATAATTTTGATAGGGACAATTTCACTGATAGTTACTGTATGAGTTATCTAAGTAAAGACTTATAATACAAAAGTGTTATAAATACATTGTATAATGGATATCCATTTAAGTATTCCCGCAATTTCCTGAATAAGTCAGGTTTCACATCTGATATTCTATTCCAAACATAGCCACATTATTTAGATTTTATTAGTGATCTCATTTCAAACTTAGCCATATGTCTTTAGATTCCACTCGTAATATAACATTTCAAACTTAGCCATATCTCTTAGGACTCGATTGATAGAGTGTATAAGATTAGTGTTGAATAGTATGTATTAGTAATGCTGATATTAGTTATGCTGGATTATTTCTTATCCACTGTTAAAAACATCCTCCACATTATTTAGCTTTGTATACTATTTTTATTATAGTAGTGTACTTGTACAATTACAAATATAACTCGTTGTTTAGTTACAGTGAATGATTCAAAATTAATTAAATTAGTGAACTTCAAATATAAGATGATAAACGAAAAATAGTCCATAAATCGATAGTGTTACTATTCAAAAGATAAAACTGATCAAAGAGTACTACTTCCCTGATAATTCATCGATTGTTTTTTAGATATAGAATAGATCCATGAAACTTACTTTACTTCTTAAACAAATATGATAATATTTGCAAAAAAAAACTTGTACGAGAATATCAAGATTGAAAGAAATAATCCCCTAAGTTACATCTTTCCATAATATTACAAATTCTTTTCCTATTCTACTTCTAAATCCTTATTCTACCATAATTCTAACTATACAATTATGATAGGTGTATAACACTAATTAAGGTATCCTTTTTATTACAATATACTACAAATATATATACCATATATACTACACATATTTCTGGCCGAGAGTGGCCCATTGGCCGAGAGGCCCAATTCATTCTGGTCTGTTTAACACACCCCCGCAGTCATAGCGGGCGATTTTCGAACGCTGAGACTGTCCCTAAAATCTTCAAAGAGAACAGCTAGTAGACCATTTGTAAAGATGTCTGCAATTTGATAACGAGACGGGACATGGCATACGCGAACTTGACCCTTTGCAACCTTTTCCCGGACAAAGTGAATGTCCATTTCGATATGCTTGGTGTGTTGGTGTTGAACGGGGTTACCTGAGAGGTAGATGGCACTAATGTTATCGCAATATACCAAGGTTGCCTTCTGAATGGGACAATGAAGCTCCAAAAGCAAATTACGTAGCCAACAGGACTCGGAGACCACATTCGCTACCCCTCGATATTACGCCTCTGACTTTGGAGCGTGACAGAGTTGCTTGACGTTTTGCCGACCATGAGACCAAGTTGTTGCCAAGGAACATACAGTAGCCGGAAGTCGACCGTCTGGTGTCGGGACAACCACCCCAATCAGCATCCGTGTACGAGACAAGTGTGGATGTAGATGAAGGATACAAGTGCAACCCATAGTCTAGTGTCCCCTGAATATACCGAATGATGCGTTTGATTGCATTCATGTGCTCAACTCTGGGATCATGCATGAATTAACACACATGTTGAACCGCATATGTAATATCCGGTGTGGTAAAGGTAAGATACTGGAGGGCCTCTGTCAGACTGCGATAGCAGGTCGGGTCCTCGTATGGTGCACCTGCTGCGGCACTTAGCTTTGGGTTTGCATCAACCGGCGTGGAAGTGGACTTACAGGATGACATCCCCAGCCCTCTCTATGATCTCAGCAGCATACTTTCGTTGCGACAAAAACAAGCCACCTGAATGACGCTTGACGGCAATCCCCAAAAAATAACTCAAAGGCCCTAAGTCTTTCATAGCAAACTCAGAACTGAGCATGGTCATGATAGACTGGCGCAAGGCATCGGAAGAGGCAGTCAAGATGATATCATCCACATACAACAGAATGTAGGCCAAAGACGAACCACAGCGGTAGATGAACAAGGAATTATCTGACCTACTGTGAGTGAACCCAATAGTTGAAACAAAGTCAGCAAACCTCGTGTACCAGGCCCTTGGAGACTGCTTAAGCCCATATAAGGACTTCTTCAACAAACATACATGATGGGGACGGTTGGGATCCCTGAAACCCAAAGGTTGATGCATATAGACTGTTTCCTTGAGATCACCGTGTAAGAACACATTCTTGACATCCAACTGATGAATTGACCAAGTCTTTGAAAGAGCCAAGCTAAGCACAGTGCGAATAGTATCCGGTTTGACCACCGGACTAAACGTCTCACCACAATCTATCCCAACCTGCTGAGTCTTATTATCACCAACAAGTCGCGCCTTATGTCGAGCAAATGACCCATCTAAATTCTCCTTATGAGCAAAAATCCACATAGACTTGATAACATTAGTACCATATGGACGGGGCACCAACTCCCACGTCTTATTATCAATAAGAGCATTATATTCATCAGTCATAGCAATTTCCAATTAAGGTCATTTAATGCGGACACATGATTGTGGGGCAAGGGGGATTTAGAGACATCAGAATGTAAATTAAAATGTCTTTTAGGTGTAAAAATACCCGCTGACTTCGAGTGACCGGTCTATGACTCAAGGAGGAATTGAGAGAATTTTGGAAATTTTCTGGGCTCGGGACGGGTGGCGGCGGCGATGGGCTCTTGGCCCAAATCGGTAAAAAGTGGACTCGGTTTGGACCAGATTCGAGGTGGGTTGGCAGGCCCAATTGCTGGAGCTGTTCGATGGCGGCTTCTTTGGATGTGGCGTTCTTGTGGGCGGTAGGCGATGGGCCATTGGAGGATTTGAGTGCGGAAGATGTCCAAAAATTCGAATAATATCTGAGGATATTTGGTCATCCAAAAAATTATATGACTTAGGTTCGGGAATATGAACTTTCGTAAATGGGAATTGAGTTTCATCAAAAATGACATGGCGATTGATTATGATTTTCTTGGAGGATAAATCAAAACACTTATAACCACGATGATTTGACGGATAACCCAAAAACACACACGCAGGGGTAGACCGAGCACGAAGTTTGTTAATTGTGGTGGATGGGAATAACGGATAACACAAGCACCCAAAAATCGAAGGTGAGAATAAGAAGGGTTCTTATTATATAGGACTTTGAGGGGAAGAGTATGTCGACCTTTAGGCGGAATTATGTTCAGCAGTAAGTGGCCATTTGTAGAGCATGATGCCAAAAATATGGAGGTATGGAGGCATGTATGAGGAGAGTTCGGACAATGTTATTTATGGAACGAATTTTGCGTTCAGCTTTCCCATTTTGTGAAGATGTATGAGGACATGAAAAATGAAAATATATCCCATGAGTAGCACAAAAATCTCGAAACTCCCTATTGTCATACTCTTTCCCATTATCACATTGAATATTTTTTATTTCTCTTTCGAATTGAATACGAATGAACGCTCTAAATTTTATGAAGACGGAAAACACTTGTGATTTATTCGCAATTGGAAACGTCCACAAAAATCTAGAATAATCATCTAAAAAAGAACATAATATCGATGACCCATTGAACTAAGAACAGGAGATGTCCATAAGTCGCTATGAATAATGTCAAATGGCATAGAAGTATGAGAATTGGAGTCTACAAATGGCAACTTAACAATTTTTCCTAATGAACAAGACTGACAAATTGGAGTACGACTTGTACCCTTACAAGAAATAAAGCTATTTTTATCTAAAGCTGATAAAATAGAAGATCCCGGATGACCTAGACGAGCATGCCACATGGAAGGAGAGATGGCTGCAAAAGCTGATGGCAAGGCTGGACTCGATGGATTAAAGGGCATGATAGGATACATATCTCCGCTACTATCACACCTCCTGAGATGACTCCCCGTCTTGAAATCCTTCACAGAGAAATCGAAAGGATCAAATTCAACAGACACAGAATTGTCATTTGTGAATTTTCGGACAGACACTAAATTTTTAATGAATTTAGGAGCATGTAAAATATTTTTCAAGAGGAGTGGTGGATTAGGAGGAGACAATATTTTCTGACCATACCCTAGAATTGGAATATAATCGCCATTACCAACAATTATCCCAGGGGTGCTCAAATTGGAATAAGATGAGAGAGTACACGATTCTAAGTCATGTGAGTAGTGGCCGGTGTCCATGTACCAATTTGGGTCCGTGGGACAATCCCAACGTGTGCATCGCGGCCTCGATATCGATCCGAGTGGGGCTGTTTGCATGATGGGCTTGAGGCGGGGCCCAGGGCGTCATTCCGTGATCTTCTTTGGGCCGTAGGTCTTTGGATACATTGTTGGGCCCATCGGCGATGGGCGCCAACTTCTGGCGTTGGGCCTGGGCGTTGGCGACCATCGGCGGCGGAAGCGTGGGTGGAAGGTGCGGGTTCCATCGCCAATGGCCCCATTCTTTGGGCCACGGTGGTGGTGGCCCTGTACCCTGGATGGGACCCACCGCCTTGTTGCTCACCGGAACCGCCACCAGAACCACCTCGTTTGCCCCCGCGGTTTTTGTTATTTTTGCGATTATTCTTGCCGCCACCATTATTATGGTTTTGGCCCGAATTATTAACAAAACCCGAATAACTAGGAAAGGATGCCATCATGACAACTGAGCTTGCTCCGGTAGCCACCATTTTAGCCAAACCGGCTTCTTCCAACGTCAGGATGGAGTGGGCTTGATGAAAGTCGGGAAGAGGGTTGCTTTGGCGAAGGAGAGTTCCAACACCATTATAGGCCTCCGAAAGCCCGGCAACCAACTGTAGAACTAGACGATTATTTGTTACTGGTGCGCCAACATTACGGAGCTGATCCGCCAATTCCTTTAGTTTCTTGCAATATGCAGAAACGTTCGGAAATACGTCCATTCGAACGAGAGAAAATTCCTGCTCGAGTGTGACGATACGGGAATGTTGGTTGTCTTGGAATATGTCACGCAATCTATTCCATGCAGCCATAGCCGTGGTATCGGGCTCCATAATCGTCTGTAGAAGGTCCACTGAAATAGTGGCGTATATCCACCGAAGAACGGTAGCATCAAGTGTAATCCATACCTCAGGATCCTCCGCAGGAAGGGGTCTAGCGGGAGGAATGATGTGATGAAGAACTTGATAAGAGATAGCGTGAATTTTAAACAACTCCGCCCACGTTGCATATTGAACGTTTTCCATCTCAAGGACAATAGGGACACTGAGCTTGATATTGGAAACCGTGAGGGCAGGGTGAAAATTGTTCTTAGACATATTGAAAGAACAAAGAAGGAGGGGAAATTTAAGAGAGGTTTTTGAGAGCGGAAGACGAAATTTTGGAAGAGAAAACCCCGAGAAGGGGGGGGGTCTCGGCCAAAGGGAGGCAAAAGTTTGAGAGAAAAAAACTTTTGTTTAGACCTAGTCTCTTGATACCATGAAAGAAATAATCCCCTTGATTATTTTCATTGATTGAATAGGTATATATACAAGTTACATCTTTCCATAATACTACAAATCCTTTTCCTATTCTACTTCTAAATCCTTATTCTACCATAATTCTAACTATACAATTATGGTAGGTGTATAACACTAATTAAGGTATCCTTTTTATTACAATATACTACAAATATATATACCATATATACTACACATATTTCTGGCCGAGAGTGGCCCATTGGCCGAGAGGCCGAGAGACCCAATTCATTCTGGTCTGTTTAACAAAGATATAATAATTATTATACTTTTATCCACTGGATGCCTTTAAAATTGACTAATGGGTTATTTCAAGATTACAAGTTTGCAACTTATATTTCTCTTTTCAGCTGATTCTTTGATTAGCAAAGGCTGAGCGTTTATAATAAAAAATCTAATAATAATTATTTACTCATAAAATAACAACATATTTAAATCAAACATAAAATTTGAAGGGTGATTATGTCTTTAACCATGTCTATGCATGCATTAAAATCTATTACATTGCTAATATTATGGTTTGCTATGTATTAGTTATGCATATGATAATACCAAATAAAGTGTATAACTAATGCATTAGTTATACATAGGTTGAAAAAATATATCAAACAATGTATTGATAATACACAAAGCTAATGCATGCATTATTTTCTGTAATGCACTCTACCAAACGACCCCTTAGGTTTCACCAATGATACCTCGTTTCTCTTCCATTCATTTTCAACATTGGTCCTTGACATTATTATATCCTTGTGTTATATTCTCTCTGCCCCAATTTATATGACATGTTTTTTTCAGTCAGTCTAAAAAAGAATAACACATTTTCTTATTTGATAATGATTTAACTTTAAATTTTATCTTTTACATTGAGAATAATCTATAACCACACAAATATATTTGACTTGTTTTAAATCACAAGATTCAAAAGTCTTACTTTATTTCTTAAATTCTGTACTCAATCAAATTATATCATATAAATTGAGACGAAGAGAGTAGTTCATTATTCAATACACTCCCCATATTTAGTGTAGATAATTTTATACATTCCCTTTTAATATTACGAAAAAGTACTACAACATGTCTTAATTCTATCAATGTTTGTGTACTACAAGTGGAGGAAAGAGTCGATAGCTTTTTAAGTTATTTTTTACTCAAGATATAAGGATATTTCTAATGCCCCATAGTACTCTTTCTCATCAAAAAAGTTATAACCCATTCTACTTTTCTTGTTTTTAATTATTAGATTTGTCCAACGGGTTGGGGATCCGCCCGGCCTGGTCTGACCCGATCCAAAAAAACCAAGACAAGGGTCGGCTTATAGCTGACCCGCGAGCCACCCGACCTGAAAAAGCGGGTCTCCGATCTTATGTAAGGTCGGGCCATAGTCAGAATATTTTACCCGTCTGACCCGGCTAGACCACCGACCCGACCCTGATCCGCGTATTTTTAATATAATTTATATTATTTTTCCTTCATTAATATTTATTTTGTACTTATATATATTTTTGTCATTAATATTTAAGTGATATAATGCATTTTTTATAATATATGTATTGCTCTAATCTATATTGAGCTCGACATAAAATAAGATAAAAACGATAGCTGATTATTAATTATATTATTAGTCATTCTGTTAATATCACGGAAGCATAATGTAGGAGAGAGAAAATAGTTGTAAATTGATGAAACTTTAAATAGTCATAATTCTGCGCTCGGATGTCCGTTTTACCCAATTTTTTTTAAATTTTGCATATTTTTTCGAGACGGGGCCGGCCAAACCGCCTCTTTTCCCAATCAATTTGTGTTTTTCCCCAAATCGATTTCTAGTTTTCTTTTTTTCTTTAGTAAATATCTCACGATACACAATAGATTTCAACGTCAAAATTTCATGATAGTGTAGGTGTGAATGTCAATTTCAGTTTTGGAAATTCAATTTTTTTTTAAAAAGAAAATTCCTCGACCCGACCCGGTCCGCCAAATCCCGTCCCCCTTCCGACGGGTCAGGGCCAGGATCGGGCAAGCAGGGAAAAAAAAAGTCATCCGACCCGACCTGACCCGATCTGAACTTTGCACAGGTATATTTTTAATATAATATAAATTTGACTTTAAATTATTAATTTTATTAAAAAAATAATATAAATTTGACTTTAGACAGCTAATTTTATTAATACTGTTTGTGTTTGTTGAAAAATGTGAGATGGAAAAAGGTGTTTGAAAATGGATTTTTCCACATTTGTATTGTGGTTTCTTCTGTGCAATGGGATCGCATCAAGTTCATCTGCTGCGACCACTACGATGCATACTAACAATTGGGCTGTTTTGGTCTGCACTTCTCGTTTCTGGTAATGTTTTTCCTTTTATTTTCCCATAAAACAATGTGGATTTAGCTTTTCGAGATGCGTTTTTAGCAATTTATTGACACATATGTGCGGAACTTGAAGAACCCTAGGGAAATAGGTTGTTGCCACTCTAGTTTAGTAGACTGCTGATAGAAATTTTGAATTCGTTTGTCGAATTAATTTTAATTGTATTGGAATGAAGTATAGAGAATTCATATAGTCGATCCTAACATGTGTGGGATTGAGGCATAGTTGATTGATTGAATGGAAAATGCATTTTAGGAATTGGGAGTCAAGTAATGCATCTTTAAATTGCAACTTACTAGAGTTTTCCGGCAAGTATAGTAGACTACTGAAAGAAATTTTGAATACTTATCTCGAATTAACTTTAATTGTATCTGACTGAAGTGGGTACGAGAGCAGAAAAAGATGCAATAGAAAGTCATCTAGTCATCCCTAACATGTTTGGGATTGAAGTATAGTTGATTGATTGATTGGTAGTTTGTTGAATATGTTGAAAATGAATGTTAGGAATGAGAAATCAAGTACTAACTTGTTTTATTCATCTTCCAAAAAGAGTATAGTTTGAACTGAGGGAATAGGCGTTTGGCAATAGATTCCTAATATTTTTCACTTCATTTGGAATTTATGAAGTTGGAGATGAAGATGGAATTGTGTTTTGATTACACTTTTTGCAAAGGAGAAGAGAACACTTTATTTGGAATTTATGAAGATGGAGTCAGGAAACAGGTTTGGAGCACTTTTTCAAATTTGGAATCCAACTCCAAGTTGGATTTGGAAATTTTATAACTGAACATGGATTTTGAAATAAAAGGAAAAATTATTCCAGAAAAAAGTGAATAATTCTCATGGCCAAACGGCTCCAAGTAAGATAGACAAAACTATATTGTAGAAGAGAGATGAGGTAAATGCCCTTGGTACATGGATACGAGGGTAATATATCTATGTGGTGTGAGGTGTCCATCCTATACAAAAATTCTGCAACTGAAACTACATATTAACAAAGACTCCTCCAGTCAAGGTGGTTTAAAGGTGATGGTAAACTCTTTTCCTTTGGGAGGTGCGTAAAGAGTGTAAATTCCATCTGTCCACTACCATGAGTCCTTTGACTTGCACTGATAATTAAGCAAAAGACTGGTATGCCTGATTATTTGGTGAAGTATAGCTTAGTATAGAATCCTGACTGTTCCATGTGCTCTCTCAACTCTTTCACTTCCTTTAAAATTACTAGAATATCAATTGCACCATTGCAGTGCTATCGAGAAGAATTGAGATAGAAGCAGCTAGTGGAAGAAAGATATTTTGGAATGGAAAGCTTACATTTCTCATTCACAGAAGTAGTATATATACACAGCTTAACCGACTCAGAAAAAAAAATCTAGCTAGTTAAACACAGAGGTGGGCCTCAGCGTAACTAACTAACTGCTATCACTAACCAGCTGTAGCCAGCTATCACTAACTGATTAACTACACTGTTACGTTGCTAATTACTTAGCTAACTTCATACTAACATTCCAATAGAAATTCTCCAAGGGATCGAGTTGAGTAAAAGAGAGAACCGAATCTACAACTAGGGAATCAACTGATGCATCTCTAAATTGCTACTTTCCGCAAGTATAGCTCATTTTATTCTAATAATTCAGTGTAATCAACTGTGTTTATATTATAGAGTAAACATGGATGCGTACCCATAAGAAAATGTGTTTGTGATGGTGTCATGTCAGGTTCTTATTATGTGTGTTAATTTGCACCATGATTAAAAAAAAGGAAAAAAAAGAAAAAAAGAGGTGTCTGAAGAACTAACGGTGGTAAGATGACTAGCTTTTAACTGGGTTCAGCCTTGAGAAATTATGAGTTTCTAAACCTGTTGTTGTTAATTAAAAGGCTCTATGTGTCAGTTGTTACTCTTCAAGTTTAACTATAGACACTGGTAGTCTTGATACATGATGTTCAAAGAGTCTCTAGAATCCTCTATCATAAATTAGAAAGCTCTATGTCTGCAAGACTCTTGACTTATTTGTTTTTACTCTTCAGGTTTAACTACAGACACATGGCTAACACTTTGTCTTTATACAGGTGGGAATCTTTCTTTTTAAGCACCATTATGACCATCACTGATTATCTTGTTTTTCTTGCGTGTTTCCTCATTAACTGTACTCTAATTCCTTTCTATTTGTTTGTTGAAATTAGAACCGTAAAACGATTAGGCATACCTGATGAAAGAATTATTCTGATGTTGGCTGATGATATGGCTTGCAATGCTCGGAATAAATACCCTGCACAGGTCTTCAACAATGAAAACCACAGGCTAAACCTTTATGGAGATAACGTTGAGGTGTGTAAAGTTTCTTCCTCTCTCTTGTGGCTTTCTATAGTGCTCCCAAATCAAATGTTAGTTCTGCGAGGCATTCAGTTTTATTGACATTTAATTTAGCATAGTCAGGGTTAGCTAATCTTATAATGATCGAGATACGTAGTAATGGATAGTCATGGTCATCGCTTAAATTTGAGGATTGATAACGAAAGAAAGGCAGCATGGAAGACCGCACTAACCGTGTCTTTTCTGGCCTATATGGAATGAACAGAATAGGAGATTGTTTCATAATAATGAGAACCATTAATAAATTTTATTTTCAACTATAGTTTTTGGTGTAAGGAGAAAATACCATGCTGTATGGATAGTTGTTCAAACTTGGTGGAAGATATTAAATAACTCAAGCAGAGTCACATACACATCATGTCCATATTTTTTGACACCAGCTTGGTGTTTATTAATGTAATTTTGTGACTTAAGAAAAAGAATAATTTCAGTGATTAAATCAGGTTATGTCGATATTTTTATCCTAGGACCTTTGTTGATTAAATGTTTGAACTAAATATTCTCTTAAGTCCACCTCTATATATATCTTCAGACTGGTTTGCATATGAATTTCAGAGAATTAAAGTTGTTTTATTATCTATTTGATGTAGTGGTCTAATTTTACAAGCTTCTAAACATCAGGTAGATTACCGAGGTTATGAAGTAACGGTTGAAATTTTTTTGAGGGTGTTGACTGGCCGTCATGAAACAGCTGTCCCAAGATCAAAACGCCTTCTTAGTGATGAAGGAAGCCACATACTTCTGTACATGACAGGGCATGGCGGAGACGAGTTTTTAAAATTTCAGGATTCAGAAGAGCTTCAAAGTCATGATTTAGCTGATGCAGTGAAACAAATGAAAGAAAAGCGAAGGTAAAGAAACTGGCCTTGATTTTCCGTTGTTTGTTAATGTTATCTTGTTGAACAATTAGCATTGATTATGATGCAACATTGGCTTAGGAATCATATAGAATTTTTCGTCTCCCATTTAAGGGCATGCTATCTCTGCTATGAATCTTAGCACTCTGTTTGGTGCTCTGGCATTTTATCACACGACTCCTTGTGATTGTATCATATTAATGGATGGATTCTTTGCTGGTCCACTGTGAATGATGCTTTGTCATGTCTCCATTGTTCAATTTCAGATTCAAGGAGCTGCTAATAATGGTTGATACTTGCCAAGCTGCTACTCTTTTCTCTCAGGTGACTTTTGCCTTTTTCTCATTAATGTCATGCTATCAAAATGTTCAATGACACAATGCTACCACGTATTCTTGCAGCAAGAAATCAATTAATGTACCAATGTTGGTCCATTCTCCTATTATTGTTCTTGAAGTATCTAAAGAAACTAATTATGGTCTCTCCTATGTGGTTTGCGAGCTATTACACAGGAGCGGGGGTTTCCCTGTCCGCCGAAGGGTAGCGGCTGCGGGTTCCCCTGTCATGAAAAAAAGAAACTAATTCTGGTTTTATGTCGCTGGGTCTCTTTTTGAATGGATTTTATTTTTGGTATATTAATTAAGTTAATCTGTAAGTATCTCCGGGTAAATTTTAAATGCTCGCCACCTCCTGACCTTTGAAATGCCAAATAATTTGACCTTCCCAAGTTTAGTGATTGGGAATGCCCATCGCACCTGCAATATATCTGCATGGAACAACTTAAGGATGTTAAAGCTAAAACTTTTGAAGACTGTCCTTGATGCAATAAAAGTCTATTGAGACGTGCTTCATTCATCATTTTATTGCAAGTTAATATACTAGTACTGAGGAGTTAACTGTGATGATACTAGTAACAAAGGATCAACGTTCATGATTGGGCTGGAATATTTGAATAATTTGTGCTCCTGAATGTGCTATAATATCTTAAAATAATACTTATAAGTTACTAAAAAGAATCAGGTTGGCTGAATTGAGTTTCTATTCCCAACCATGTATCAGACATGGTTGAATTGTGTTTGTGATGGTATCAGACATGTCCAAGAATTTCTGAGAAATGCCCATATTTCATGCTTCTGAGATTAGAGTTTGAGAGTCAGTAGTAACTAAGTTAGAATTGCGTACTTTCTTTTATATAAAAAAATAATAATAAAAATTAGGTTTGATGACATCTGGCTCTCTGAACTTGATAAAAAGTTAATGAGGAAACACCAGCTGTTAGCTATATTGGAGTAATGATTGTAGATTGAAAAATTTCAGATTCTGTGCATTATTTTATTATTTTTCTCAGTAGCTTAACCATCTGAAATCTCATTTGTTCTTTGATTTTCATTTCTACTCTTTATGAGATGCCGTTTTTTCCATCCCCCACAATATGGGTTAGGATACCTTTTCAAATAAGGGAATGGTCTTACTTAGACCTTCTCACACGTTCAAGAACAGGCTCTCTAACAAGGATTTTGGTTGAACTGAAATGTGTTTTGCCTTGTAGCTTCAATCACCTGGCGTATTGGCAATTGGGAGTAGCATGAAAGGGGAAAATTCGTACTCACATCACTTGGATGCTGATGTAAGTGTTAATGAAAATTCCTCATTTAAATGCTCATTATGTCCACAAGGGAGACGAATATGTTCTCTGAAAATTGTCTCCATTCTCCTTTCCTTCTCTGTACAGGTTGGCGTCTCAGTTATAGATCGATTCACATTTTATACCCTTGCATTTTTTGAGAGGGTGAACATGTATGATAATGCCTCATTGGGCAGGTAATTGCATTTCACAGTAGGTGTAATACTGGGTGCTTTTCTTGAAATCTGTAGAATGCAAGTCGCGTTTATAGATTATATTACTGAGATCAAATTCCAACTATCTACTACTTGTTTACTTTACATTTTTCACTGTAATTATAAGAATATACAAGTGCAATGTATATATGCTTTAAATGGTGGATTATTCCTGGCTGGAGATTAGGCTGCATAACTCCCACCCAGCCTTACTTTTCACCACATATAACTTGTAGCATTAATTGTTTCATATCAAAAGGAGAGTCATCCCTTGCATAGTAAGGTGAGAAAGAGGTTATTCTTCTTTAAAGATGCAAACCAAAGAAGAAACAGGAATGGTTTTGCAATGGCCATGGATCAGTTATGGGTTTCACTTGATAATAAAAATGCTGAAGTATTCTCCTTTAATCGAGAATCACGGATAACTCAGAAAATTTTGAAGGATGAAGGTTTGGCTGTTCAAGGGTGTGACTGTGGCCTGGTGGCCCACAAGTATTTCTTAAAATCAAGTGGCAAGAGTCTTATTTAAGGATTTTAGATCCATATCTAGTACATACCTTATGAGGCAGGTTTGGATTTTACCTTATGCCTAGGAATGCCGCTTGAATTATTGAAATCTTTATGCAAACCTTGGAACTATAAAAAGGCAACTGTTATAAAGGGGTAATCAGGTGATAATTGACTATGCCTCATGGATTCTAGAACTTCTGCACGCCAATCGTCCTTTTTTCCCAGATCTCTTGGCCCCGTCTTAGTGAGAAGATGATATATGTTTTGGTCATTGTTCTAAACTGTGTCTAAATGTCAATGTGCACTCTTTTTGATAGAATCTCCTTTATTTTTTCTTCCTGTTGCAGTCTTTTCAGTTCATATAATCCAAACACCCTGATGTCAACTGCGTATTATCGAACAGATCTATACCCTCGTGGACTAGAAGAGGTATAAAGTTAAAATTATTTTTATGTTTGTTTCTACGCCATGCAACCTCACCCTCCCTCCCCTAAAGAAAAAGGAAATAAATGGAAAGAAAACTCAACGGAAACGAAGAAAGAAAGAGAAAAGTAAAGGACTAAGTGGAGATAGGATAAACTAGACTGAAGGAATACTTGCACTTCTTTGATCCATTTTATGTACAGTTGATTGCCTAAGAAGTTTAAGATGTTAACATGACTTGCATGATTGATTTTGTAACAGTAGTAGTAGAAGAAATTTCCAATATAATTGTAAATAGGTTAGTTTGATAGAAACCTCCTCTTCATCTAAATATAGTGCACTTTATTTCTTTTAGTTACTTACCATGAAGGGGAGCCTTGGAGTAACTGGTAAAGTTGCTGCCATGTGACCAAGAGGTCATGGGTTCAAGCCGTGGAAACAGCCTCTTGCAGAAATGTGAGGTAAGGCTACGTACAATAGACCCTTGTGGTCCGGCCCTTCCCCGTCCCCGCGCATAGCGGGAGCTTAGTGCACCGTGCTGCCCTTTAGTTACTTACCATGAGGATTAACTGGTGTCAGAACTTGCATTAGTATGTAGATAAAGTATAAAATAATGTGCTAAAAAGGTCCAATTAACACAAAAAAATACTTTTTATGTTCAAAATTGAAACAACAGATTGAGACTGTCAAGTTTCGGTAAGCTGTTTTAATTTAGATAATTACCTGACATGGTACTTCTGAAAAACAATTACCTGATTTGTTTGTCACATATTGAAGAAGGGGAATTTGATCTTGGTACTCTCAACTGATGTATGTATACACCAACGAACTTATTAGCCTGTGGTGATATTATTCTGAAACTGAAACAAGCAATGATATCTTTACTGTCATTGATAGGTACCTGTGACAAACTTTTTTGGTTCAGTCATGGAGACGATACACACTGATTCTGCATATAAAGCATTTTCTGGCAAAGACTCCAAAAAGTCTACACTAGAGATGCTTCTTCGGCAGTCCAGCCGAGACTTACGACGAACACTAGCAAGTTCGGATGTTCATTTTCCAAACAGTGACTCAAATGTTGAGGTCAGTGTTAATTGCCACCTCTTTCTAAGCTCTGTGGAAACTTATTAGGCTATTGCCAACCCCATTTAGAAGAAAACAATGTTTGATTAGGAATGATGCTACAGGATCTACAAGATTCGTGTCCTTTCACACATTTTTGGACTTCTATGCGTAGTAAAATGACAAAGGTCGAGGGCCTTGATAGCTGGGTGAACTATGGCTTGTATTTGATGTTTCCACTGGTGGCGTTTTCCTCCTGGCTCTCGTCTTGAAGGTAAATTTGCCACTCTTCCCCATCATTAATCCTTACTTCTATCTCTAGATTGATTCTCTATTATATCACTCTCTCCGATCTTCCCAAGAAACCTCCTTTCTGGGTCATTCTTTTTTGATAAGTAAATTAAATATCAGCGATAGCAAAAAGGGAATAAATTCTCCTATACAAGGTGTAAACAAAGTTCACATGCCACTTTATTACGTTGATGTAGTTTATTACGTTTTCTCCTAAATAAATTCTACTATTTTTCCAGTTTGATGTTAAATTCTCCTATACAAGGTGTAAACAAAGTTCACATGCTGTGGTCCTGCTTTCTTTCACTCCATGTTTGTTAAAAGCGTTGGTCCGGTGGAAGCTGTTCTATCTCACAAAAAAATTGCACGAGCAACCAGTTGAGGCGCCCCCTTGTACTGCGAAATAGAAATTACAGTCTGTTTCTTTGACAAGTTTTGTCATATAGAAATTATTCCTAAGTTTGTTGACTGGGAGACATCAAATAGCTGAGCTATTACACTTTAGTAGAATGTATTTCATTTGATCTCTAGGTAGAGGTGACTATAGATTCTATGGAATGGCATTGAACATAATTATAGTTGCATCACAGTTTGTAAGAATGGTATTTCATTCAAATTGGGAAGATTTCTCTCTCTATTTGTACAGTACTGAAGTCATTTGGTTCACAAACTATTTTTTCACAGATTATAATGCACAAATTATTATAACAATAGAATAAGAATTGCTATAAACTGAATAATAATGAAACTATTGTTATACGTTGCATAATACTCACTCTGTCCTAATTTACGTGACACTATTTCTTTTTTTGTTTATTCCAAAAAGAATGTCATATTTCTATAATTAGAAATGATTTAACTTTATCAAATGATTTATAGCCATACAAATATTTAAGATTTATTTTAAATCACAAATTTTAAAAGTCGTATTTTCTTTTTTAAATATTGTGTTAAGTCAAATGATGTCACGTAAATTGAGACATATGAAATATTACACTACATGTTAGCTATTCTTATCCATGTACTTTCATAGTGTATACTTATTTGATATTGAATCTCATCAAAAGATAATATCCCTACATAAATTCTCGCACTAGTTATGCAAATTAGTAATACAAAGTTCATCATCGCAAACTTAATACTGTATTATTATGCGGAGCTTTATATTAAAACCCAAACACTGTACTACTAAAATAATGAAGAACGCAAATTTTATGTTATTGAGTCAATATTGACCAAATATTATGTACTACCCTCCAGTCCAATTTATGTGAGGTCGATTAGGCACGAACTTTTGAGAAAGAATGACTTTTTGGAATTTTTGATGTAAAACAAACTATAGCATTTAAGGGTGTGGTTTAATGGTTAACTTTTAAGTTTTGAAGGTAAAATATAATGTGATTTTTTTTTGTTTAAGTCGCGGTGGATAGAATTACCTAATATGATGCGTTGGTATAAGATAGTACCAATAGCTGTGTTGTAGTGGTGGGATGACCCGGATATCGCAATTGTCAAAACAAAACATAAAACACAAAATTAAGTCATAAATATCTATAAATTATTTCATTAAAAATAAATTAGAAAGTTAAAAATAAATTATTTTAATAAAAAAGAGATAAGTACTATACTCAGTTTTTAATTAAAAAAGAATTACATAAATTAAAATAGGAGGGGCATTAACTATATAGAAATTTAAAATAGGAATTACTTCCTCCATTCTATAAATTGTCATTATTTAATTTGACACGAAATTTAAAAAAAAATATTTTTAAAATATATAATTCAAAATAAATCTTACATAAATGAAAGTTGACGTTCGTTTTGGTACATACAAAAAATGAAATGGGATAGAGAGTAATTTTTTTCTCACGGGTCCAACTAAACAACCCCTTAACTGGAAAAACCTGTAAAAAGACCTTCATCTTCTTTCACTCACCACTAGCAACACTGAAAATGATATCTTCAATACTACCCACCCCCTTCCTTCCACTACCCCCCCACCCCCACCCGCAAATCTCCGCAGTTGATCTGGCCACCATATTCCTCCACAGATTAAACCACACCGAACCCAAACTCAAAAGCTTTCTATACGTATCCGACGTCGTTTTGAAGGAAGCTGAGGAAATTGACAGGAAAATTAGGGATAATGAAGAGGTGGGCCCACTTGCTGGGGTTTGAATTGGGGTTAAGGATAATATATGTACTTGTGATATGCCTTCAACTGCGGCTTCGAAGTTATTGGAGAATTATAAATAACCATTTGATGCTACTGTTGTTGGGAAAACTAATATGGATGAGTTTGGTATGGGAAGTACTACTGAAGGCTCAGCTTATCAGGTATATTATTCTAAAGAAATGGGTATTCCCAATATTATTTTTTTGTAAAGTAGAATGATAAAATGACATTTTTGAAATGCATTAAGGGTCGTTAAGTTTTTCGAGTTTAGGAATTGTTATTGTTTTCTCATTTGCTTCATTAAGGGTGTGTCTGGTATGAAGGAGTTTGTTGGAAATTTGTCTTTGGCGGGAGTTGCGACCGACCAACTTTAACGGCTTAAACACTAGTGTTACGTATGTTGGAGAATCCGATTCTTCACACATGCATGATCTACTAAGTACGTAGATAACCGTAGGGCCAAGAATCGTCAAATTTCATTGAGAAATGAAAGAGATATTGGTCCACGAAGTAAGGTGTTTAAAGCATGGAAAGTGTGGTATTGTGTTCAATTCTCCCTCATCGGTAGAGGAAGAAAGAATTGTTGTGTATATAAGACTCGAAATTGGTTTGAGGTTTGGGACCCCAAGGGGTATCCCATGTGTTTAAAGGAGGGAGGGCCTAGAGGTGCTTGGTTCAAGGAAAGACCACGCGCGCCGCCCGCCTTGGCCCGGTTCGGGTTCCGGGTTCAGGGTTCACGCAGACATGGGCGGGCCTTCGATATTTTCTTTTGGGCCGTAAAACTTTGTCAAGTACGCTTTGGACCAGAATTCTTTCAGATGTACGCTTTGGTCTGAAGTTTC
The DNA here is from genome assembly GCA_029783415.1 of Anisodus acutangulus. Lineage (NCBI taxonomy): Eukaryota > Viridiplantae > Streptophyta > Magnoliopsida > Solanales > Solanaceae > Anisodus > Anisodus acutangulus. The sequence goes on from CM056507.1 coordinate 44,186,844, forward strand.
AAGATGTCTGATTTGGTCCTGGAGTTTTGAAAGTTGGAATTTCGACGGTCAAAGCAGTAAACGTCAAGCTCTCAATTCACCATTTATTTTGGTGAATTACTCCTCCTATAATGGCCAAATCCGTTGGTCTTTCACCATTTATGTTGGTGACTTTACTACCTCCATAATGGCCATTATTTGGCTATTATGGAGGCAGTTTTCAGCCCCCTCCATCACCTATATAAACACCCCCTTACACCATTGTTGAGCACCAAGAACACACATATAATATACACGAAATTCAGAAGCTTACACAAGCATAAAGTTTTCTTCTTCCTACAACTTCCAAGACATCATTTCGTTACTCAATATTCTTCACGGTAGCTCTTCCTTTGCTCAAGTGTTCCATTGCTGTTTTATCTTGGGAGACAAATTGTCCAGGACGTATAAAGGATAGATACGAGGCAATATTGTCTTAAGGACAGAGTGCCACACTCGACTCAGCAACACAAGTTTCCAATTTTTCGTTTTCAACAAATTGTAATTTCAGTTTTTTGTGGTTATCTTGTAATTTTCAGATTACTAGTTGAACTATTGAATCTTTGTTTATCCTTTCGAATACTTGTAATAGTTATATACTTCCCGTACTGCTTTATAAAGTACCATAGAGCAAAAATACCCAACAACTTAAGACAATATTTGTATAGTATTACTATTCGTGTTCGAAAGATGTCGGTCAAAAGTTGTGTGACCAAATCGGGATATGGAAATGGTTTTCTGGTAGAAGAGAGTGATGATGATGAACGTATTCATAGTGTCACCGCTACCAAGACTGGTGGGAACAAGCGCTCGAGAGCCTGAGGATGTCAATCGGGACAAGAGGAGAAGATCAAGATGTACTTCTATCTTGCAGTTGGAAGGCTTGTATCTATCCTGGACAAAAGATCCGAATAATGGTAAGAAGGAACTGGCGCCTGGGTTTGATGAAGTGACTGGAGTGAGCCAGAATCCGAAATTGGGATAAGTAGTTTTTCTTACTTGTCAAGAATAAAGATTAAATGAGGTCTGATTAAAAATTGATTAAAGTAAGGAGGAATATGAAAATAATTTATATTCCTTACGCTTTAAAAATCAGAAGTTTAATCTCATCTTCTTTTCCGTTTAAAGATTGGATTGTAAAGCATCTTAAAAAGATCCGTTCCTTTAAGTGTAATTATTAAAAGTGGGTAAAGTATGTTCGCACATACGAGGGAGTAAGATCCACTAACTGTGCGAAAACTGTTACCACTCTTAAGTAAGCGCCAAGAATTATCTGGGCACCAATCATAACGGAAGAAGTCTAAAAGTTAAAGACGTAGAACCTGTCATACTATTTGGCAGAAGATCCTTCATAGGATGATATTGGACACTCAGTCATACAAAGCCTCCGGGCGACTGGAGTGGGCCAAAATTCCTTTGATATGATGATATTGGACACTCAGTCATGCAAAGCCTCCGGGTGACTGGAGTGGGGCCAGAATTCATTTCATAGAAAAAGTAATGGACACCTAGTGTGGTGGGCCAGAGTTTCCAGGTCTTAATAATCTGAAGGCCTAAAGAAAGGCAGTAAAGAAATTGGACACTCAGTCTGCCAAAGCAACTAAAGTGGGCCAGAGTATCGAGATCACATATGATCCGGTTACGCCCTAACCACGGGCAAGAGGTTGTTCATGTGAAGCAACGCCACCTCTAAAATCAAAGGGGCTGGAGAGGTTGTCCTCAATAGGACTTCAGGGAATGAGATCACTCTAAAAGAGGTGATACATGTTCCTAACTTGGTTTAAGGGACGTTGTTGGTCAAGTTGGTTTGAGACTAGTCCAACAGTGCGTAATAACTAAGAATGGTACAATATGTCTATAGCCCAATGAATGATATATTTGTAATCTGTGCATCTATGCCATCATAGATTAAGACACGTTAAATAATAAATCATTCAAAAGCTAACGATGTTGAAATTGTTGCCTCCTTTCGACATAAACCCTCAAAATGAATGTGAGGTAGGCGAAGAGGCAAAATCACCTTTCCAAATTCCGTCAAGGGAATAGCGAAAGAAGCACCGCTCCTCTAGAACTTAGTCACACCTACTTGGGTGATTTGAAGTTTATACAAAATAGAGGGGGGAGACAAGTACGTTGTGATCTTCATTGATGATGGTACAACGTATGAAATCTTTTGTTTGTTAAAAAGCAAAGATGAAGTTGTTGAAGCGGATAAGCGCTACAAAACAGAAGTTGAAAATCAACTAAGCCTATGGATTGCGAAATTCATAGCGATAGAGGGGGAGAATGTGAAGCAACATTCATTAAACGACTGTTCATTACTCACCTCAGTCTAACGGTGTTAGCCAAGCGCAAACCCGTACGCCTAAATTATGTGGGGCAAGGCGATCCTTACCGCTAATGCGATTCTCAACAGAACTCCGCATAAGGATAAGGATAACTCTCCGTGTGAGACATGAAAATGATCTCACATACAAAAGTTGTGATGTGGGGTGGCTTGGTAGAAGTTGGACTACCAAACAGTCAAGTTCGACCTAAGATCGTAGATTACATATCCACCGGATACGTAAATAATGAGTACTTATCGCCTCTTGGCGTCAAAGAATCTCAATTCTTATAAGATAACTTTCCTTGAAGAGGAAAAAGGAGTAATTGCTCAAGGTTAACAAGAACCCGCGAGGGCTTTGGTGTCCGGAACTAGACGCCCGTATCTACGAGGACTTCGAAAGTTCTCGCTATCCAGGAACTTAATATTCCAGATCTGCAGAACTCGGGGATTCTAGATGTTGAACCAAGACGGAGCAAAGAGGGACAAAGACTTGTTCGATCCTTCTAGCTTGTATGGTTAAGAACGAACCATGGACAATTAACAAATAATTGTTATCTCCAAAAGCTACCGCTTTGGAAAGAAGCTAAAGAGAGAAATATATTCCATCATATAGAACCATACTTGCGTAATGGTTGATCTTCCTCAGGAAAAGAACCTTTGGGTTGTGAAAAATGATACTCAAAAGTGAGTACAAAGTAGATGGATTTCTCGACGAGTTCAAAGCCTCGGCTACTTGTACTTGTGCTCCTGGGAGTAGCTTAACATCATGGGCCATTGCAGTCTTGCGTGGCATGAATGTTAAAGCGACCTTCCCAATAGGAGAGTTGGAAGAAGAGAATCGAGTTGGTTTTACGAATTTGTTGGGCTTCTTCACGAACTTTCATCTTGGTCCCCAAACGTTTACATTTTTGGTCTTGAAAGTTTCAGATAAAGCGAAACAATGAATCGACCACGTAAACATTGACTGGTTAGAAAGCCAACAGTTGGAGAATCAACGATCACGAAAATGAAAGTCATATTGAAACCAAGTCTCGATATGAAAGATATGGATATCACGGATGACATCTTAGGAATTGGATTTCTAAAGACATCTAACGGATCGGTCGATAGTTGGCGATCTCGTTGAAGCCATCAATGGATATGAATCATAGAATCGATTGGAATCATGATGCACCCATAGACAATGAGCGATACGCACGGATCACGTGTAGTTCAATGTATTGTACACACTACAACCGACCTGGTATCGCCCTACAAACAGATCAGTTGAACTAAGTTTCACCGATGATCTTAATACATGATCAATAGAAGGCGTTAAGTCGGATATGGCGATATCCGAATTATTCGCTATCTTCGGATTATAGTATTACGGATGTCGGCGGTTCTGGGAGAACACAGTGATACAAACCGGACATCAGATCTGGAGAACACCAAAGCCACAAGTGAATGTGTATGGTGGGCCTTGGAAAATCCTCTAAGCAAACTTGCATCGGCCGATTCATGATGGAATCGGAGTTTATCGCTTTATACAAAGCATGAAAGAAGTTGAGTAACTTCACGACTCCCAGAGGACGCCCTTATCGGGAGAAACCCGTGCCTTCCGCAGCTTATACATCGTGGCTAGCCTGGCCGGCTTTAGGAAGGACACGGATGGCGGCGTCTGGACATATCTGTCAGATTTGTCGTGAGACATAAGATCAGTATGATGATTGATCATCACGGGTGTCACTTCCTTGTTTACTAACTAAGGGACTACCGGAGATCAAGTGTTCTCGCTTTTGTCTAGGGAATGGGCTTAAAACCCAAAATATACGGACCAATACAGGGTAACCCAACCTTACTAGCGGAGATCCCGGTAATTTGGTTCAATGGGAAAACTAAGTCGTAAAGGTTCGGTTGATCGCTTGGAAGCATGAGCACTTCGGATAGTGATTTACGAAAGAAACACCAAATCCAAAGCCGTTCCCGCGATAGACTTTAAGTGCTATCTGCGGTGTGAGTAAAGGTTAAGTTTTCAAAACTGTAATGCTCCTCAACAGTTGAGGTTAGGTTTTTGGGAAACTTTTAATGGTTCCTAACACTTGTGAAGTGGGGTATACCAGGATACCTTGTACGAGACCAGCTATTTAACGGCGAGGACGGCCGCCTCAAAATGAACGCACTTAAGAATCCAAGACGTTGTCCATGGCCAAAACGGACAAAACATTACGAAGAAGAGAGTAAGGGAATTTGTTGTGTTGGTATCATTGTCTTGGCTTACACTAAACACTGACGGTTCAAGACATCACGTTCACCTTGCAGCAAGTAAGTCCGATGGTATTCAACTATGGAAGGTTCAAAGCTGAGGCTACCTCTCCTTATGCAACATCGGTCCGCTGAAATATTGTTGGAAATGAAAAAGACACCATGTGAGTGCGCCAAAATCTCTTTCAAGAGGGGATTGTTGGAAATTTGCCTTTGGCGGGAGTTGCGACCGACCAACTTTAACGGCTTAAACACTAGTGTTACGTATGTTGGAGAATCCGGTTCTTCACACATGCATGATCTACTAAGTACGTAGATAACCGTAGGGCCAAGAATCGTCAAATTTCATTGAGAAATGAAAGAGATATTGGTCCACGAAGTAAGGTGTTTAAAGCATGGAAAGTGTGGTATTGTGTTCAATTCTCCCTCATCGGTAGAGGAAGAAAGAATTGTTGTGTATATAAGACTCGAAATTGGTTTGGGGTTTGGGACCCTAAGGGGTATCCCATGTGTTTAAAGGAGGGAGGACCTAGATGTGCTTCGGTTCAAGGAAAGACCACGCGCGCCGCCGCCGCCCGCCCGACCGGTCCGGTTCGGGTTCCGGGTTTCGGGTCCTCGGGCCCACGGGCCGTGGGCCTTCTGATATTATCTTTTTGGGCCAGAAAACTTTGCCAGAAGTACAGTTTGATCCCAGAAGTTTTAGAAGTACAGTTTGGACCAGAATTCTTTCAGATGTACAGTTTGGTCCCGCCCCCTCCATCACCTATATAAACACCCCCTTACACCATTGTTGAGCACCAAGAACACACATATAATATACACGAAATTCAGAAGCTTACACAAGCAGAAAGTTTTCTTCTTCCTACAACTTCCAAGGCATCATTTCGTTACTCAATATTCTTCACGGTAGCTCTTGAGTTTCCTTTGCTCAAGGGTTCCATTGCTGTTTTATCTTGGGAGACAAATTGTCCAGGACGTATAAAGGATACATACGGGGCAATATTGTCTTAAGGACAGAGTGCCACACTCGACTCAGCAACACAAGTTTCCAATTTTTCGTTTTCAACAAATTGTAATTTCAGTTTTTTGTGGTTATCTTGTAATTTTCAGATTACTAGTTGAACTATTGAATCTTTGTTTATCCTTTCGAATACTTGTAATAGTTATATACTTCCCGTACTGCTTTATAAAGTACCATAGAGCAAAAATACCCAACAGAGTTTTCCTGTTTCTTATTTGATTTGTTGGTGTTTGGTAAATAAGCAGATATTATAGTTTCGGAAGCATTTATATATAGGCAAACAATTGGGGTTGGCATTGGGGGGGGGGGGCTATGGGGGTGTGGGTGGTGGTGGGGTGTGTTGGAGGGGATAGTGAGTTTCTTATTTATTTTTTGACGTTTGTTAAATAAGTAGAAATTATTAGTCCCAAAAGTATTTATGTATAGAAAAATACTATTGGGGGTTAGCATGGGGGCTAAGGGGATGGGGTATGTTGGCGGCGGGCGGGTATTAGACAATTAGTATGGGATGACAACTCAAAAGCCTTCTATACATATCCAACGTCGTTTTAAAGGAAGCTGTGGAAATCGACAGGAATATTAGGGATAATGAGGAAGTGGGCCCACTTAATGGGGATTTAGTTGGGGTTAAGGATAATATATGTACTTGTGATATGCCTTCAACTGCTGGGTCGAAGATTTTGGAGAATTATAAACCACCTTTTGATGCCTATGATGTTTGGAAAATGAAGGAATTTGTTGGGAAGACCAATATGGATGAGTTTGGTATGTGGAGTACTACTGAAGGTTCAGCTTATCAGGTGTGTTATTATTTATTTATTTTGAATATTTTGATTTGTTAAGTTTCTTGTGTTTAGGAATTGTTATTCAAGAAATGGGTATTCCCAAGATTTCATTTTTATGTAAAACAGAATGATAAAATGATATTCTTGAAATGCATCAAGGGTCGTTAAGATGTAAAACAGAATGATAAATCCAAATTCCCCCGGTATTTGTTACGGGTTGATGTGGCCTGTTGCGGGTCCTCTGGTCGGCGGTGATGGCTGCCGGAATTGGAGGGCCCGACAGTGGTGGTGAGAGCGACGTCTGGAATGTTGGTCTGGGTGGCGCTGCGCTTGATTTTTTGGGTTTCTTCAAGAATTAGCTTCGAACGGACCTCATAAAACGGTGGTAACGGCGTGCATTGCTGAAAGATGGTAGAAACGCCGTCATAGAATTCGTTCAAGCCTGTAATAAGTTGCATGACCAATCGATGATTAGTGACTGGTGCACCAACATTGGAGAGTTGGTCGGCAAGCATCTTGAGTTCTTGACAATATGCATACATGTTGGGGAAATCGTCCTGATGGACGTCTTTAAACTGATTTTCAAAGTATAACGCACGTTGAGTTTTGTTGTCGTGAAAAATACTTTCCAAACGTTCCCATGTTTGGCTGGCAGTGGCATCGGTCTCAATGATTGTGTGTAACAGATCATTAGAGATCGTGTCGTATATCCACTGGAGGACAGCTGCATCCAAGCGAGACCAAAGTGCATCATCAAAAGTCGAGGGTGGGTCTGTGGACTTTGATTTTGGAGGGATAATGTGGTCGATAACTTCATAGACACGACAATGGATTTTGAACAGTTCCGCCCACGAGGAGTATTGACCCTTTTCCATCTCAAGAGTCACAGGGATGAAATTTTTAATGTTGTTGACCGCAAGTGCATGATGGAATTTGATTTTGTTAGCCATGGAAGATGAAATTTAGGAGGAAGAGGGAGAGAGAATTGTCGAAAAAAATAGGGGTCCGTCGGTGGGGGTGGCAGCCGAGAGGGTGGTTGTCGGCGGCTTGTAGTATGGTTTAGGTTTAGGCTATTGATACCATAAATGAATATGTTCTTTGATTTTATTAATTGATGATTTACAATATATAATATTTACAGGCTAGCCATTGTTGATCATCTAGTGGTGAAGGACTTTCAATTGCTCTCATAGAGGAATACCTGTTCATTCAAGAACAATAATTAATATATGTCGCTGTGCCTTTTATTCAAGCTTTTCAATTGCAAGAAATTAATTAATTAATAAGTGTTTAGATGGCAACTTACAGAGGATACAGAAGCATCATTCCAGGGCTGTTAAGAAAAAAGGAGAGGAAAAAATCGGAAAGCTAAGTCTTTAGTTTACCAAAAACACAAAAAAAAATCCACAAAATATTTCATCTCAAAGAGGATGTCATTATGATCATTCACCACATATCTAATAAAAAAAATGGAAAAAGAAGATGTTTAATTAGAAAAGAAAATCCCCCCCCCCCCAAAAAAAAACATGCATGCTGAGCATATATTTTTTCACAATTGTAAAAAAAGACAGCCCAATGCACTAAGCTCCCATTATGTGCGGGGTCTGGGGAAGAGTCGGGCCATAAGGGTCTATTGTACACAGTCTTACCCTGTATTTATGCAAAAGACTGTTTCCACGGCTAAAACCCGTGACCTCCTAGTCATATTTCAATAATTTTACCAGTTACTCGAAGACTCCTTGATATTTTTCACAATACAACAAAAATTTGAGATATACTACGCGGCCGTAGATATATTTGATTGATGATTTACAATATATAGTACTTACATAAATATTTACCTTGCTACAAACTAGGTAAGTAATCAACCTAATTACAAACGAAATATAATTCTACCTAAAATAAGAGATATACAGTTAATTTAAGAATATTCGGTGAATATTCTATTACTTATTTTCGGTATTTAGTAAGTAAGTAGAAGATATAATGCACAAAACATTTATATATAATCTACGCAAATACTATAAGTGTAGTGTGGGGGTGGGGAGTTTGGGGGGGGGGGCAGGAGGCGGGCGGAGGCTATTAGAAACATACAATTGATGCTTAAATTTACGTGGAAGAGTTAATAAATTCAGAATACACATTTGATATACAACACATCCAATTGAAACATAAACTTGTTGAAATTGTAGTACAAATAAAGAAAAAATGTATTAGTGCTGGTTAGGTAAAATTAAATTTTAATCCATCTAATATAGTTATCAAATCTAGCCCCTGAAGCACATGGTAGAGTACAGAGGAACATTACAATTTTGTTTGATACATTTCCGAATTATAAGTTTTCTCATGTGATTTTGCTCAATTTCAGAAATAACCAGTTTCCTCAGTGTTTCTTTGCTTCTCTCTCAGCCTGCAAACATTTCAAATTCACAATAAGAATGGCTTATATATATATATATATATATATCAAACACAGATTTATATGAGAAAATGACACTTTCGGTTTTTCGTTTGTTGGTAAATCCTGATTTAACTTTCGTTTAACTAAAATGTGTGTTTTGGTCTCTTTATATAGGAAAACAATATAATGAGACAAACTCTAGAACTGTTTCACCCGTAAATATGGAGTATAATAGTATAAATTTAACGTAACACAATGATAATTTGATGGTTTAGTAATTAATAGTTCGTCAAAATTGTGAAGATTCACAGCCTGAGGGATTAAAGGTTAAATGCGTTTAACAGAATGATCAAAATTTGCTATATTTGAGAGACTAAAATCACAAATTTCCCTATTTATATACTTTAACTTGACATGGTATATGATTTTTACTTGTTAATGTACTTAGGTAATATTATTCGATCACATCCCTTTTTTCTAACAGCTTACATACTATCAACGCATAAAAGTTAAACCGGATCGAGAAATATTGTTTGTATAGCTCTGAACACCTTATCCATTCACATTTTTTTTTTTTAGCAACTTAGAGATGCATAAAAATTAAATTGGTTTGAAAAATGTTGTTCATATTGCTCTGATTACCTTATTCATTTACGTTTTTTTAGCGGCTTAGATATTTTTAGTGAATAAAAATTAAACTTTGTACATACCACTCTGACCACCTTGTCAAAGGCATCTGGCCCATACTTCTCTATGTATCTTTCAACAGCTTTCCTTGCATCAAGGCTCATCATTTGGAGTGCTTTCCTCTGATTTTGGGGATAATTTGAACTTACATGGCTCCCAACTTTAACATGCTTCCTTATAATATTCTCATGTATATAAGCTGCTCCATTGAAAATTGGTAGCACCAACCACATACAGCATACTAGCTTCATGTATGGCCATAATGGAAGCCTGCAAATGACAAGTAAATTAAAATTCAGGATATAATTTGTTCAAAGTATGTATTTAAAGGGTGTAGCCTGACGGTTGATGAAATGTTTAAAAATCATGCGAGATTAGTGTTGGTATTCCAACACAGACAAAAAAACATTAGATGACGTTTTCTTATATGTCTAAAATTTGATGCGCAGAGTTAACTGGTATGTACATGCAACAGTAGAGATCGGAAATTCTGGCAAGACTCAAACAAAACAAGAATGTCGCACTTGGAATTAAACATTAAATTTAACCACCTTTATCACTACAATTGAAACATCTCTTTTTGTTCAAGGGATTCAACCAACTATATATAAATTTTGTTTTGCTTATCCTTTTACATTGTATAACTTCTCATCAAGGGGATTTAGTTGAACCCCTACAAAAAAAAGTAGGAGTTAACGATGGACAATTTCGATTGCTAAACAATAAAAATCTTTCGCTGATCCTATTTAACGACAGATTATCAAAAAGTCATGTTGGCTTCGATAGGTGAAAAATTAGCAACGGATCTCATAGTTTTTTTATTCCCAATAGGTGGCTCCGCCACTAGGTACATGTGATGGTGGGAAGATAATTGTCTACCAGGTACCGATGAAATAGTCGAAGCGTAGAATAAGCTGACTTTAATATCACTGTAATTAAATATATAATAATACTAGTAGCAATAACTTGTTCAGAGTGTAAAGTTTTTTGTTACCATTGGAGGACTTTCCAGCAAGATAACTCAAATAGAGTAATGAATGAATAGAGAACCCAATAGGTTAGCCATTGTTGATCATCTAGTGGTGAAGGACTTTCAATTGCTCTCATAGAGGAATACCTGTTCATTCAAGAACAATAATTAATATATGTCGCTGTGCCTTTTATTCAGGCTTTTCAATTGCAAGAAATTAATTAATTAATAAGTGTTTAGATGGCAACTTACAGAGGATACAGAAGCATCACTCCAGGGCTGTTAAGAAAAAAGGAGAGGAAAAAATCGGAAAGTTAAGTCTTTAGTTTACCAAAAACACAAAAAAAGAATCCACAAAATAAAAACTTTCATCTCTAGAGGATGTCATTATGATCATTCACCACATATCTAATAAAAAATGGAAAAAGAAGATGTTTAATTAGAAAAGAAAATCCCCCCTCCCCCCCCCCCCAAAAAAAACATGCATGCTGAGCATATATTTTTTCACAATTGTAAAAACAAAGGCAACCCGGTGCACCGAGCTCCCGTTATGTGCGGGGTCTGGGGAAGAGCCGGACCACAAGGGTCTATTGTACACAGCCTTACCCTGTATTTCTGCAAAAGATTGTTTCCACGGCTAGAACCCGTGACCTCCTAGTCATATGTCAATAATTTTACCAGTTCGAAGATTCCTTGATATTTTTTCACAATACAACCAAAATTTGAGATATACTACGCGGCCATAGATATATTTAATTATGTTAAGAGTCCCACATCGAAAATGGAATAAACTTCCTTCATGGTATCAGAGACAGACTCATTCCAATTCTTTATTCACCGATGTTGGGCTTCCAAATTATATTGTCCACGCTCCAGTTAACGAGGTCTGGGCGTGCGGGGAGTGTTAAGAGTCCCACATCGAAAATGGAATGGGAACATAGACTTCTTATATGGACTTAGACAATCCTCACGCTACAAGCTAGCTTTTAGGGTTAAGTTAGGTTCAAGATACATTATTTACAAATTAGTAAGAAAGTTGATACATAACGATCGATGATAGTAGCAAAATTTTGATACATGCAACATAAAGAAAATTTGAGCAAATAAAAAAAGACGTATATATTAGTAAATCTGAGGGAAGAAATTAAAGTACCCGATTAATGCATTCAAACTTTTAGCTATGGTTCCAGCAGCACCCATATTGAGCAAGTACTTAATTAACTCCTCTTACTTTACTCTTTTACCTCTTGTAAATTTGATCTCTTTAATTTATTTATTTTCCCCCCCAATGAGAAAGAACAAAGTGGTGAAGAGAATTAAGATGAGATATTGAAATATTTGCAAGAATTTATAAGTACATACTATTATTATTAGTTAGGTGTTTGATAGAAGAGGCATGCAAGTAAAGGATATTTTCCCCTTGCATGAAGGAATTAAAGAGAATATGGTCAAGAAAGAGGAAATTAACACAGAATTTAAAGCTGATCATACAAAGTATTTATTTCATTACCTTTGCCTCTACTCTACGTCAACCAAGGTTCCAATATACAGGGTTTTGTAGATTCTATTCCATCTTTTTTATAACACTTTAGCAGAGAATAATAGTCTGGGTTTGACTAACCAATAAAAAAGTACATTTTATATTAATATTAGAACATTAATTTATGCTTAGTCAAAATTTTAAAAATGCTTCTGGAGAAAAACTATTTTCTTCAGTTTCTGCTATATTACTCAAAAATACTTCTTTTTCTCTTTAAAAGTTTGGTCAACCACCTCGAATATCTGAAATAGGCCGTTTTGACTTCCCAAAAACTTTACCAAACAGAATTACATTCATTTTAATTTTCTGCATGAAATCAGTGTCTATCTAAGGTGCACTGGCTCTTCACTTTCAATGTCGCACCCGTGTCTGATTCTCCAAGAATACACTATTTTTAGAGAATTCGATACGCACTCGTCGACATTTTTGAAGAGTCCGGACAACACAAGTGTCTATACCTATGCTGATCAAAGATGGGTCCATGATTTAAAGTTTATGCATTCTTACAATGACTTCAAGTTAATATTCAATAATAATGAATTTACAAATTCAGTATTTATACTCCTTCTGTCCAATTTATATAGCATCATTTTCTTTTTGATCTGTCCCAAAAAGAATGTCACCTTTCTATATTTTGAAATAATTTAACTTTATGAAATGATTTACAACCACACATTTATATAAGACTTGCTTTGGACCACACATTGAAATGATACAGTAGTTTCTATATGTGCCACATAAATTGAGACGGAGGGAATATATATTTAACAGATTTCTTAATATATACAAGGTTACGTGAACCTATATGTAACACTATAGAGATCCATCAGCCCCTGCTATTGGTGGGAAGTAGCAAGTACATGGTGGAATAATTAAAATGCGTTAAGTTAGCCTAAATACCACCGTTATTATAATTAAAAAATGACTGAATGGTCATTCAAAAAATAATTAAAAGTTTAAGAAAAAAAAAGGACAATAAATTGGACAAGAAACAAAAATGAGTAATCGGGGAATTAATTAATTAAAAAGAAAAAAGGAAAACAAGAGGATGATGAAAAGTTGAAACCAAACCAAAATATACAGGGATAAGGACATAAATAGTCATCCGGCTGAAACTATTGACACCTGGTAGTCAAGAATTTTAAAGGTCATTTTTTAGCTATTTTTCAACTAATTTCAGCATATAAACTGTATCATTATTGTATATGTATAGAAAATGTATCATACATATAGAAACTGTATCATTGTTGTATAAAATATGTATTAATACTATATATGTACAGAAAAAATGTATCATACGTATAGAAACTGTATCATTATTATATAGTATATGTATCCATATAGTATATGTATAGAAAATATATTATTATTATATAATTTATTTATAAGAAAAATATAGCCAACATATAATCAGTATACACACTAATGAAACACTTTTGCTTTTGCTTTTGCTCTAACAATCATAATTTATTTGGCATCATTAAGACTCAACATTACTGTCAATCTGAGCATAAAGTAATGCAATAATCAATATCTATCTAAAAGCTTAGAACTTTAGACATGCCACAGGGCAAGACAATTGCAAAGGAAAACAAAGATACAACTTCTTTCAAATTCTCCAATGCCCCACAACACTATCAAAAGCATAAATCTTACTTCACAGATCTTGCACGCTCAAACCTGGAGGAGGTGATTGCTTCAACTTGTCAGCCTTCTCAAAGTCGGCCACACACCGTGTGTAAAGGTATTTGAATGTGTGCGGTAATTAGTGGCGGAGCCAGAAATTTGGTGAAGAATCTCACTTGTGTCAAAGGTGTGTAAAATTAAATATATACTCATAACAGTTAATATTTAACCTATGCACCATATAATTTTCTGACGAAGGATGTGCACCTGACCACCCTTCGCCTAAGGTAGCTCCGCCCATGGCGGTATTGAGTGAAGAACAGGAGTGCATAGAAGGGTTTAAGGTGGAGGGTGGTGGCTGGAGATAGAGCACCAGCCATTTAAGATAGAGGAAAAGTGAGAGAGTGTGTATAATGAATTTTATAGGTTTTGGCCAAATATTGTCTTTATTTTGGGTTTAGGGTCATTTCCGATCATTTATTTAAAATTGAGCTTTTTGGGACTTTTTCCACACTATGTCCTTTTCCCATTATAGATAAACTGGGCCAAACAGACCGAAGCTCTTCATTTAGGCCTAATTCTCCGAAGCCCAAACAGTAGGCCCAATTAATTGTGTCTCTTCGGGTTGGCGCCCTTCCTAGCCAAGTTACGCTCACTTCACTCTCACTCACACACACACACACACACAGTTACACCTTCACTATGTGATTTCCTTCACACAAAAACAAACCCTAACTTCTCTCTCTGTAACAAAACAACACCAAAAAGTTCTTCAAATTCTCGTAAGTCTCTCTCTCTCTCTCACACACACACTGTTTCTCTCTCTATACGCCATATATGGTAGTGTTATAGTTGCAACTGTTAGATTTTGTTATGGATATGTTTAAACCCGAACGAATTCTGGGTTATATTTTCGGGTATTTGATGTTAGTTTAAGTTTCCCGATCCGATATCCGTAGGGTTTTAATTTATTCTGCTTATCCGACCCGACTTTTCCTTCTTTTTTTTAATACCTAACTAATAATGAATCGGGTTAGGGTTCGGGTTACTGGGTCATGGAGACCCGGGCTGGGGAGTGCAAATTTCGGTGCTGTTTACACTAATACTCTTTGAATTTTGCCTTTGGAGCACTAATTTGTGCTTAAAGTTGCAATCTTTGGTTTCCAATGCATTGTAAATTAACGAGGATTTTTTGCAAACAATGATGTTGTGCTTTGTAAATTTTAAGAGAAATTTCGGTGTTGTATTGGCTAGAATTTCTTAGTTGTATTTTTTCTTCTTATTATCTTATGTGTGTGGAGCAAAGTGTGTTTGAAATATTCTCTAGTTGTGCTATTTTCTTTGCTCAAAAAAAAAAAAGGGTATCCTGCTTTTTGGTTGACAGTCAATGATCTTATGTTGAACACTTTGTTTGTCTTGTTTTCATTTGGAGTTCTTTCTTGTGCTTCGGTTATCTCATTATTTGGTTGTTGTTATTGTTCCTTTTTTCTTTTTTCTTTTTTCTGAATGTTATGAAATGCTTTCCATATTATTTGCTATGGCCTCTTTAATTCTGTATTTTCTTTTTCTAACTGCTTATACTTTAGGGGTAAGGTCAACATATACTTTACCTTCCCAGAGCCCACTTGTGGGATTATACGGGGTATGTTGTTGTTGTTTTCATTGGAGTTCTTCACGAGTTTGATTCCATTTTTCTTGCCTATGACATTTGTTATAAGTTCATTTTTTACCACTTCGTGGTTGACAAAATTTTACTAATTTTAGGATATCTTGCACTAGAGAGGATCCTTTAATTTTAATTTAGCTCTTTGGATCTTATTTAAGTTAGAAGCCATTTTACAAGTTGTTTATTAAAGTATATGGTTAGCAGTGTCACGGTCAAGCAATCTAACAAGGAGATTAAAATAATGTAAGAATGTCAAATCTGGCTATCGAACCTGCAACTTGAAGCAATTTTGGAGCGACCTTTACTGCTACACTAGAATATTTTCTTATGTCAACGGGATTCAACAATTTATATATATATTATTTTTACCCTATAATTTTTGGACCAAGGGGATTCAATTGTTCATGTAATATAGCTCTGTCTTTGATGGTTAATACGCCTTCCTTTTATCTCCCAAGTATTACTTATTATTTCTTTATCAAAGCTTTTTTAGAGGTTGAGGTTCCTAATTATGCGCATAGAGACCTTCCAATTATTGGTTTTCTGGCAAGATATGTATGGTGTCTTTGTGCTTGTGTGATTGAAACATTGTATTCCAATTGGTAATATAAAAACTGTGTGATTTTAATTAGCGTATCTTATTGAAGCTGTGTTGTTTCTTCATTTATTCTGGTTTAGAACTAATAATTGTCTTGGCATTTTCTCCTAAAAAATATCCCAGGTATGCTACAGCAATGGAGATAGAGGAGGAAGTAGTCATAGTCAATTCCAGTAGGCTAAAATCTGTTGTGTGGAATGACTTTGATAGAGTAAAAAAAGGGGATACTTTTGTGGCTATCTGTAGGCACTGTAAAAGGAAACTTAGCGGGTCTAGTACCAGTGGGACTTCACATTTGAGAAATCATTTGATCAGATGTCGTAGGAGATCAAACCATGACATAAGTCAGTTGCTTACACGCGGAAAGAAAAAGGAAGGAACCCTTGCCATCTCGAATTATAGTTTTGATCAAGAGCAGAGAAATGGTGAAGCAGTCAGCATTGTGAGGACTAAGCTTGAACAAGGACACACAAGAGATGGGTTTCTCCACAATGGGATTGCTAACTTTGATAATAGGCGAAGCCGGCTTGATCTTGCTCGCATGATCATATTACATGGCTATCCTTTGTCTATGGTTGAACATATTGGTTTCCGTATATTTGTCAGAAATCTTCAACCCTTGTTTGACATTGCAACCTTTGATGGAGTTGAGGCTGACTGCCGGGAAATTTATCTGATGGAGAGACAGAAAGTATATGAAGAGTTGGACAAATTGCCTGGGAAAATCAGCCTTAGTGCTGATACATGGACTGCTAATGGTGATGCTGAATACTTGTGTTTGACGGCACATTACATAGATGACTCTTGGCAACTTAAAAAGAAGATTCTGAATTTTTTAACAACTGATCCTTCCCAAACAGAAGATATGCTGTCAGAAGTTATCATGACTAGTCTAAGAAATTGGGATATCGACCGGAAATTGTTTTCGGTGACTTTTGATAACTACTCGACATATGATAAAATTGTAAGTAGAATTAGAGAGCAGCTTTGTCAGCACAGGTTTCTTTATTGTGATGGTCAATTATTTGATACGCGCTGTGCAGCTAATGTTGTCAAGTTGATGGTCCAAGATACCTTAGAAACAGCAAGCCAGATAATCCACAAGGTACGGGAAAGTATTCGGTTTGTTCGAAGTTCACAGGCAACACAAGAAAAGTTCGATGAGATGGCTCAAATTGCTGGGGTTGATCCTCAGAAGTGCCTGAATCTTGATAATTCATTTTATTGGAACTCAACTTATATCATGATTGAAACTGCTTTGGAGTACAAAGACGCATTTCCCCTTTTGCAAGAAAGTGATTCTCGGTATGCAATGTGTCCAACTGTGACAGAGTGGGATAGGATAAGTGCCGTTGCTGGCTTCCTAAAGCTCTTTGTTGAAGTTTCCAATGTTTTTGCAGGAAGCAAGTATCCCACTGCAAATACATACTTCCATGAGATCTGTGATATTCATTTGCAGTTGATTGAGTGGTGTCAAAACTCGGATGATTTTGTTAATTCTTTGGCTCTAAAGTTGAAAAGCAGATTTGATGAGTACTGGAAAAAATGTAGCTTGGCTTTGGCTATTGCAGCGATCTTAGACCCACAATATAAGATGCAATTGGTTCAATATTATTATCCACAAATATATGGTGATAGTGCTCCAGACTGCATTGATATTGTCACAGATTGTATGAAGGCTCTGTATAATGGCCATGCTATTTACTCACCATTAGCTCCTAATGGTCAAGCTGAAGCATCTCAAGTTGGTGCTAATAATGATCGGCTGACAGGCTTTGACAAATTTATCTATGAGACCTCACAGAGAAACAACACTAAATCAGATTTGGACAAATATTTGGAGGAACCATTGTTCCCTAGAAAACCTGATTTTAGCATATTAAACTGGTGGAAGGTTCACACCCCAAGGTATCCTATTCTGTCCATGATGGCACGTAATATCCTAGGAATGCCGATGTCAAAAACTTCACTGGAGTATGTATTCAACACTGGGAATAAGGCTCTTGAACCGTATCGCAGTTCGCTAAGATCAGATACTTTGCAAGCTTTGATGTGTGCCCAGGACTGGATGCGCGATGAATTTGAAGGTTAATATTTTCAATAGTGTAGTTTACAATTATGATATATTCTATATAAGCTGTAAAGAATAATGCTGTATCCTTCTTCAACAGATTCGAAGGCTTCATCAAGCACCGTCAGTCTGGCCCTGTGCTATGATGCAAAATAAGAGCAAATCTTTGGTATTCTTTTGCGTTGATCTGTGTATATTAGCACCATCTAAACGGTCTCCCTCTCTCCCTTTTGTTTAAGAATTTTGTAGAAATTAGTTTATTTGAAGAGTTTGCTTTTCCGGAGCTCCCATAAATTAGTTCAAGATGGGTTCTTTTGTTCAAGAATCTAACAGCTTTTCGCCATCTTAGCCCGTATCAATTAACTGACTTATCTGTATCTAGTTTTCTTTTCGTTCCTTTGGGGTTCTTTATGGTATTGAGCATGTCAAAATGTTGGGAGGCTTTTCCGCAAGGGAGAATCATTCAGAATTTGTTTAACTCATGCTCATTATGGTCTGCGATTCGTTCATCTGAACTAGCTGAGACAAAAATTGCGAGGTATTCGGGAATTTTTGCAGTTTTCGTTCCCATGCTCCAGCCTATTGGGAGATGGTATATTTTGCTGTTTAGTACTTCCGGCCTCGAGTTGGACCATATCAGCCTAATAAAGGGAGATGGTAGTGAGTTATTCTGGTTAAAGACTGATAAAAATTAGTTAGAGAAAATATCCAAGGAATTTTGTAGGGCTTTTGCTTACTATGAAACCTTAACTAGAACCATATGTAGTAACTTTCTAATCCAGTCTTTTTCAATATTTGGTATATTCTGGCAAAAAAAAAAAAAAAAAAGAATGCGTTGTATGAATCTGGAACAATTTTTACAACATAACTTCCAACTTATAGAATCTGCACAATTGAAGAATACCAACTTAATATGTCTACACAGCAACTACAAGAAATCTTTTATGAGATGTGATTTTAACTTTGTAAGCTCGCCTACATTTTCCTTACAAAGATGCTTATCGATATTTTTTTACCACACACATTAAGTGATTATTATGAGCTTTAGCACTTTTATCTGAACATGTAATTGTTTACAACAATAACATATCCAGTGAAATTTTACAAAGTGGAGTCTGAGAGGGTAGTCTATACGCAAACCTTACTCCTACTTTGGAAGGTAGAAAGGTTGTTTTCGATAGACGCTCGACACAAGAACAAGTAATTCAAAGCAATCATGTAATCATTTAGTTATAAAATTAACTTTGACACTTAATACTTATTTTATCAACTATTTATAATCAACTAATGTAAACTTATAACAAGGTCCTAAGGTAGTTTAGGGATTTTCTTCGTAAAAATTAGTTGGGATGACCAACTTTTGAGCTTGATATTAGTGTTTAACCACCGTTTCAATTCTATTAGAAGAGTAGCCACTATTTAATTCGAATTTTACATATGACCAAAAATATCCTTAACTAAAACATGGAAAACTTGAGGAATTAATACTAGAGTTTATTTAACATCTCAAACTCCATGAGTTATTCTTGGAGTTGTTGGAACTCCAGTATAATATGCTGGAGTTTTAAAGCTTTTTCATGTAAAACCCACGATGGTGGAGATACTCTTTTGCTGTTTCTCTCATAAATGTAAAGTGAGCTTGGAATTCTCATGTTGTTCAAAGTGTTGTATTCAATTCAACTTCCTTAATTACATCAAACTATTTCTGTCAAACAAAGACATATCCAACTAATGCTTCTTAGCTTTGTGTTTCTTTTAACCAGGGCATAACGCAATCTCCATGAAACAAAAAAACACAATTATCGTTCACAACATTTTCATCAACCTCCATTCTCTTCAGCAACTGCAACATGGACGACGTACTAGCATGTAACACCCCATTGAGGCGCAACAATTCTTCCGATACACGAACGGACATCTCCACTACGTAGCGACCCTTGTTAGACTCGTCACCAACAATTTCAGCTACAATTTCCTCCATAATTAAAATAGTTGAGATGGATGGAAAACGAAGTGGTCTCAACTAATAGTGTATTTATTTATTATAGTAATACTTTACTAATTGAGATCCTAGACCAACTCAGCTTAGGAACTTTCACAAAAGTAAATCAATACTTTTTCCCTATGGAAGACGGATTGTCATAAATTAGGGGTCGGTTTTCTTCTAAAAAATAGATTTTTGGACTTATCAAATAAAGACTACAAATCAAACTAGAATGCAATGACAAATTAAGAACAAGAGGGCAAAATATTAATATCTACCATAAAATATTAAAATTCTTTATATAAAAATAAACGTGTTTATATATATATATACTAGTTTTCGATACATGCGTGCACGTATACTCCGAATTATTTAGTAAATAATGACATAAAATTATTGATATAAAGTAATGTAATTTATTGATAAGAACATATTAGTATACTTTTTTAAAGGAAAACACATGATGGGGAACCATGAACTATACAGGAAGGGATACAAAGAAAAGAATTACTTGATCTTACGAAATCACAGGAGTATTGTGTCTTCTTTTAAAAATCTATTTTGCAAGTTGTTAAAATAATGCTTGATTAAAGGTAAAAATAGTCGTTCAATTTTTGAAGGATATTTCGATGTTTTAACTTTTCTCTTTTGGCCTATTTAAGATTTGGAATCCACTTATATGGTTCTTCTTCTAGTTTGCTTCTATAGTT
Organism: Anisodus acutangulus; assembly: GCA_029783415.1. Classification (NCBI taxonomy): domain Eukaryota; kingdom Viridiplantae; phylum Streptophyta; class Magnoliopsida; order Solanales; family Solanaceae; genus Anisodus; species Anisodus acutangulus. Next base: position 44,207,494 of record CM056507.1, read on the forward strand.
GCTTAATCTCTTGCGAACTCTTCATATTAATATCCAAAAATTAAAACTCTGTAGCACTGTCTCTTTAGCACTATAAACTTCATCCTTCTTGTGATAGAGGTACGTAGTAATAAATACAAATCTCACTAACTACACTTTTATGAAATAACAAATGCCTAATAAAAAAGAAATGAAATGGATATCGATATACTTAATGATATAAAATAAAAACAATTGACTTATATATATAGTACAACTACAATATTTGAATGAGAAAATTAAAACACTATATGCTGATATGCTAGGCTAAAGAAGCATGTGTAAACTTTCATAGGCAGAGTGATGTAGCAAAGAAATTTGCCTCAAAATTGATGTTGTGCTATAAATAATAATTCTGTGGAAAAAAAACTATAAATAATTAACAATATTAATATTAGTAATCTCTTGTCATTTACTTGATATATTTCCAACAAAGAAACATCAGATACAGGAAAGGGGAAAACTAAAGGTCACTACAGTCCCAACATTGATGTGTATCACTAATATATCCCCACTGTAATTGGCTAACTGTTATGCAACCCTGTACTCCATCGAAAACTCAAAAATTTCCGGCCATACCCAAACTATTAGCACTGATAGCTCGCCTAAAAGGAACAAATACTATGGAGAATCCATCAAAATAAGAGCTTATTTAAACAGCTTTAACTTTGACATATACTCAGTTCGTAAAGAATGGATATTGGGCCTAACTCAACACCAAAAGCTAACTTGTAGGGTGAGTATTGTCCAAGTCCATATAAGGAGTTCATGTTCTCATTCCATATCTAACGGGGGACTCTTAACACTCCCCGCACGCCCAGACCTTGTTAACTAGAGCGTTGATAACATAATTTGGAGGTCCAACATCGGTGAACAAAAAATTGGAATGAGTCTGGCTCTGATACCATATTGAAGTGCGTGATCATTTGATCTAAAAACTTTAGTTGTTAGATAGAACACACTTTTAATATTTGATTATATTCTCAACACGCCCCCTCACGTGCTGGCCAGATTTTTTTTCATGGTCCAAGCACGTGGAATTTTTTTTTATAATGGGTGGCGGTGAGATTCGATCTCAGGACCTTTGACCTGCTCTGATACCATGTAAAGAATGGATATTGGGTCTAACTCAACACCAAAAACTAACTTCTAGGGTGAGGATTGTCCAAGTCCATATAAGGAGTCCGTGTTCCCATTCCATATCCGACGTGGGACTCTTAACACAGTTGATGTTGAAAAGAAACTGCTTAGAAGTTACCGATTTATAATTCTAAAAATATTTAATAACTTGGAGGAAGCTTTATAATTTAGTGTTAAGAGTCTCACATCGGATATGGAATGGGAACATGGACAATCCTCACACTACAAGTGTAAAAAATGTATCTTGGGCCTAACTCAACCCCAAAAGATATCTTATGAGGGGAGGACAAGTCCATATAAAGAGACTAAGGACCGCTAAATCCACCGAGAACTCAACACCCCGGCTCACGCCCAGGGCTGGACATCTGGAGCATGGACAATATAAGAAGGGGTCTCAAAATCGGAAATAATAAATTGGGACGGGTCTGACTCTAATACCATGTAAAGAATGGATCTTGGGCCTAACTCAATCCCAAAAGCTAGGCTCAAGATTCATTCTTTACATTGTTAAGAGTCTCACATCGGATATGGAATGGAAACATGGACTCCTTATATAGACTTGGACAATCCTCACCTTACAAGCTAGCTTTTGGAGTTGAGTTAGGCCCAAGATCCATTTTTTACATGGTATCAGAGCCAGACTCATTCCAATTCTTTGTTCACCGATGTTGGGCCCCCAAATTATATTATCCACGCTCCAGTTAACAAGGTATGGGCGTGCGGGGAGTGTTAAGAATCCTACATTAGATATGGACCCAAATTATATTATCCACGCTCCAGTTAACAAGGTCTGAGCGTGCAGGGGATTGTTAAAAGTCCTATATCGGATATGAAATGGGAACATGAACTCCTTATATGGATTTGGACAATAGTCACCCTACAAACTAGCTTTTGAAATTGAATTAGACCCAGAACCATTCTTTACCTTTAGGGCTCATAGAAATGGAGAGGAAGATTTGAAGGAGATGGAAATGAAAATCCCTTTGTAACTTTTATTATATAGTGTTTTTCATCATCTCTTGAGCTTTCATTTCACATATTCATTCATTAAATTTATAAATGAAATTATTCAATGCAAATTTTTAACTTCCAGCAATGAAGAGGCTGGCAAAATGGCTAAGTAACGTTTGGTTAATGTACTGCATGAGTATAAATTAAAGGTGATGATGATTTCTTTTTTAAATATATCAATAACGGATGACTATTAAGATGCTTTTGAATTGAAGAGAATTTGATTAATTTTTCTTGGTATAAATAATTGTAACTCTCAAAAAAATTCATTTATTGTTAGTGTTTCCGTGTATCAATATTACATTTGATGTTTACTACTCTCTCCTTCTCATAATAAATGTCACTTTAGCAAAAAACAAATTATCTCAGTGTCACCCTAGAAATTCAAGATATAAATTGACTATTTTTTTCCAACTGTACACTTAGACAAAAATTGACAAGTTCTGTATTCAAGACATAATTGATTACTACTCAGGCATGCTCTTCTCAAGAGGGAAAAATAATTTATTTTATTAAATAGAGTTAGTTTGGTAAACTTCATATTATATTATTAATTTCTTAATATGTGTTTTTTTTATTGCTAAAGTGACACTATTATGGAATAGAAGGAATATATAGAACAAATTTCATTTATTGCAGCGTCAGTTTACTTATTGGTAAAAAAATGTTCTAAAATAATGTAAAAGAACAAAATTTAAAATGCCATAATTAACGAATTAAAGTGTGGTTGTTGGACTTCTAATTCAGCCATTATGTAATTAAACTATTTATTTATATGAAAATTAGTATAGGGGGGAAATTGTAATCCAACTTTAAAGGTAAAAGCTTTCCACTTTTAGTAATTATATATATATATATATATATATATGTGCAATTATATTTTTTTAAATACGTATTATATAGTCTTGAAATAATTTATTTCTTAAGTAGTCTTACAACGTGTCTTAGAGTGTAAATATTTACACATATAGTTATGAAATTTATTTATAATGCATTAGTTTTATTTAATTTGTAATTACTAAAATATGCATATCTTTTGGGATTCTAAATGTAAATACTTTTTATAACAAAAAAGTTTAATTTTGAATAATTTTTTTATTCTTACAATCGACTAAAATTTAAACGTCAAATGTTATAATAGTGAATTATTATAAAAGTCTAACTTTGGGTAAATCACTTTTCGTCCTATTTTGATCAGCTACTTGCGTTCATGGCACATGCTTCTCCATCTTCACTCTTTCATAAGGTGAATATGTTGGTGTAAAAGAAGAATAAGGAGACAAAAGAAGAGAAATAATAAAATAGGATTTGAGGTGTGTAGAAATAATTTTCTTTAAGATTTTATTTGTCATCATCAACACAAGGTTTGCTAAGAGTTTTTAGTAACTTATCCACAAGATACAACAAATCCTAAACACTATCTCAAGCAAATAAGATGGTGTTTCTAGAAATAATTATAAATCTATATTGATCTATATCTCAATCTGTAGTAAAATATGGATAATTTATAAACTTTTAAATCTCTTTTCATAATGAACACAATTCTTTTCAAAGAGGTATCATTTCATAAGGTCACAACCTTTGAATGGTGTCCATCCATAAAGACACAATATTTGAATAATGTTTATTCATAAAAACACAACCATTCAAATGTTATTCACAAAGACACAATCTTTCAAGTGAGTAACCTTCTATCAAAGGTATTTATCTACTAATATATATAAAATTCGTGATATTTCATATATATATAATTATTGATAAAAAATGTCTGACAAAACGTGTCCACACCTAATCAATAAAAAGCTTATGTCAAAAATGAATAATTGTGAATAATATTATAATCTCACTTACAGAATATTTTCAGGCGACTTAAAACGAGTCAACGACTTCGATCTCTCTATCAACTTGGCGCTTTCACAAATTCAAAAGATTTTAAATGTTTTCAGGTAAGCATTCATAATTTTCATCTACACTATGTTTTCGGATAAATTGTTTTATATATATGTGTCAAAAAAAGATATAGATAGGATCATCCTAAGATGATCATCTTGTGGCTATTGAGAACGAATTAAATCAGATGGTTTTACTTCTCAATCTTTATGAGTTAAATGTCAACTTAGAATCGTCTAAGGCCTTGTTTGGACATGAGCTTCTTTTTTATTTCAAAATATTGTTTGGTCATACATTAGAATGATATTTTGATTAATAATTGAAGCAGGTTTCGACTTTAACAAGTGAAATGTTGATTAGTAGTTGATTAATACTCACAAAACTTTAACTTTTTCAATAAATAAAAAATATTGTTTGATTTTTTTATTAATATCAAAATGAAAGTGTTCGCAACACATACCAAATGGTTGATTAATACTCATAAAACTTTAACTTTTCTTTTTAAGTGAAATTTAGTTCAAACACAATTTCAGCATCCATATATCATTTTCAACTTCAATTTCAAATATCACTTTCATTCATGTCCAAACGCTTACTGAATCTTTGGCTTGAGCTACATATATGTCGATAATTTTTCTTCTTCTTGTAGGTGTAGATATGTTTATGCTAAGTCTATCCATAGTGGGCATGCGATACTTCGATGCACTGACTAAAATGTTGAATTCTGCAGAAATGGCTCAACTTAGTTAAATCTCTTCGAGTCAACTGAAAAAGGTCTTTTTTTTGTTTATTTCACCATTAGGAACTGACAAAATAGTGTCACTGGGCACATGTGTGACCTAGTAATTAATAAAGTGGGTTGAGAATGATAACGTTCAGGTTTAAATCCTAGGTAATTTTTTTCGATCTGTCTAAGCCTTACTGCATAAAGTTACTCCGTATTTGTGTTGGTGGGAGGTAGTAGATACCCATGTGAAATTAATCGAGGTGCCGGTAAGTTAGTACGGACACCACAGTTATGAAAAAAATGGTGTCATGGGGCTGATTTCATGCCAATATGATTTTTGTGTCATGTGATTCATTAGTCTTCTCTTCTCCAATGAATGGCATCAAGAAACACTAATTAAATCAGATACTTAGCAAGACGATTTTTTACAGTTCAATTTGATAATTTGCTTCAATACAAAGTACAAAATGATTTGGAGTTAAATTGATTTATCATAGATAATGGAACAGGAAACATGACTTAACAAACTCATGCTCCATTTCTTTTGTGTTTCCATGGGATTTATCATTCATTTGTTAACTTGAACTTGTACTTTTGACCTATTATTAAGTTGTCTCCAAATGTAACTGTGAAAGAATAATGGTCCTATTGTTTTCATTGTTTAACAGGCATGCTCGAACGAGGAAACATGGTACTGAAACTACCGAATAATGTAAAAAATAAACGAATTCCCATTTAAATTGGATCTCTACTCCTCATTACTGCTCTACACTTGTTTTCATCATCAGGAATACTTTAACAAAATTGGGATAGTTTTAGTTCTGTGGTTAGGTTAGACCCCACAGTAGAGTTCAGGAATGAAACAGATAATATGGCAAATCCCCGATTCGCCTAAGCTTTTTCTTGCACATTGTTGTGGCGGTATAGCAGCTAACTTTTGGGACAGATCATCAAAGTGCCCGAATTGTGTTGGTTTACCTGAAGAGAGGCTTATTACACTTGATGCTTTAGCTAGGAAATTTGCAGTTATCGCGGTATCAAGTGCTAAGCCATGTTGGTCGTTCAAAGAGAAAAGATTTATCGACAAAGATATTATTTAATGGTGGATCGCGAAACAAAAGCTGCAACGTTTACCTCTTGTAGCTTTGGGTGCTTCATCTGGCGGATACTTTGTTTCGATTCTTGCGACTGATTTAAGATTTAGTAGCATTACGGTTATGATTATCGAAGGATTGTACGATCAAATGGAGATTCCGGAGAATTTGTTGGAAATTAGCCTTTGGCGGGAGTTGCGACCGACCAACTTTAACGGCTTAAACACTAGTGTTACGTATGTTGGAGAATCCGGTTCTTCACACATGCATGATGTACTAAGTACGTAGATAACCGTAGGGCCAAGAATCGTCAAATTTCATTGAGAAATGAAAGAGATATTGGTTCACGAAGTGAGGTGTTTGAAGCATGGAAAGTGTGGTGTTGTGTTCAATTCTCCCTCATCGGTAGAGGAAGAAAGAATTGTTGTGTATATAAGACTCGAAATGTGTTTGGGGTTTGGGACCCCAAGGGTATCCCATGTGTTTAAAGGAGGGAGGACCTAGATGTGCTTGGTTCAACGAATTGGCATTATGGAGGCGATCCAACAGCCCCTCTTCCTCCTATATAAACACCCTTACACCATTGTTGAGGCACACTTGATACACTCGAAAATACACAAAGCAGAAAGTATAGCAAAGCAGTTTCTTCCTAATCTTCCAAGCATCATTTCTTATTCAATATTCTTCACGGTAGCTTTTGAGTTTCCTTTGCTCAATTGTTCCATTCTCGCTTTTATCTTGGGAGACGAATTGTCCTAACGTATAAAGGATACATACGGGCAATATTGTCTTAAGGACAGTGCCACACTCGACTCAAAGAAAATCAAAGCGCTTTAGGTCTTGTTCAAGAAATATTGTAATTTCAGTTTTATTGTTATATTGTAATTTCCAGTTTTCTAGTTGAATTGTAATTTCAATTCTTACGTAAGCAGTTACTTGTAATTTCCGTTTCTGCAAATCCTTTGTAATAACCAAAAACTTAAGACAATATTTTGCTTACGGTAACTGCAATAACATGGCTGGAAATATGACCGATGTTGCTGCCATCGCTGCCGCCTCTCGAGGCAACGTTGCCGCTTCCCCATCGCCGCCATCGCCAAGGCAAGAACCCTCCGCTTTCACCGCTGCCGCTGCTCCTGCTCAAGGCAAAGAACACCGCCGCTTTCCCGACCGCTGGAGCTCCCCTCTTCTTCACACCACCATGATCGCCTGAAAAGTTCATGGGATCGAATTTAAAAGATGGCGACAAAGATCTTTGTTCTACTTAATGATTATGGGCATGGCCCGGTTCCTTACGGAAGATCCTCCACAAGTCGGAGATGAAATGGACTCTTACGTCTTTGAAACGGGTGAAGGGCCTTGGTATCCATGTCGTTAACGGCATGAAGATGGTTCGTGATGCGTGGAATCATAGCGATTTCATGTGCAAGAACTATATCTTTGAATCGCTTGGCAGACCCTCTCACACGGTATATTCTACCGCTGGCACCGCCAAAGAGTCGTGGGAAAATCGCAAAGAAGTACAACGCACAAGATGCGGGTACTAAGAAGTTCATCGTTGGGAAATTTCTAAAATTCCAAATGGTGGACAGCAAAACAGTGATGTCCCAAGTCCAGGAATTCCAAATGATTTTACATCACCTGGATTTGGAAGGACTAAAGCCAAACGAGCGCTTTTGGTTGCATCATTGATTGAAAAGTTACCTCTTCGGGGAATGAGTTTATGAGTTACTTGAAACTCAAGACAAAGGAGATGACCTTTGAAGAGCTTGTTATCAAACTGCAAATCCAGGAAGATAATAAGAAGACCTTGCCAAAGGGTAGACAACATTACGAGGCAAAGGCGAATCTGGCCGAGGCCAAAGGAAAACAAGCAACAAGCGGAAGTTCCACAAAGACGGCAAAGCCCCGCAATGAGACGCTCAGAGGTAATCGCCATCACCGTGGGAAACCTGGTCATAGGATCAAGGAATGCCGCAAGCTCAAGACCGAGCAACAACAGTAAAGCCAAGTCGAAAGGCAAGGCTCAAGCTAACGTCGTCAAGGACACGCTCCTGGATGACATGATTGAGGATCTCTCGGCCGTGGTGCTAGAAGCCAACTTGGTTGAGAATCCGGCGCAGTGGTGGGTGGACACAGGTGCAACTGCACACATCTGTTCCAACAAAGATGCCTTCTCCACGTATACTCCGGTCTCCGACAAGAAGTCGTTCATGGGCAACAACGCTTCCTGACGTGCTAGGGGTTGGAAAGGTGGTCTGAAGATGACTTAGGCAAGGAACTCACTCTAAAGGAGGTGATGCACGTCCCAGAGATTAGAAGAAATCTAGTTTACGGAACTTTATTGGTTAATCTTTGGTTTTAGGCTAGTGTTTGAATCAAATAAATTTGTACTCACTAAAAATGGCACATTTGTGGGGAGGGCTTCGTCTGTGAAGGCCTCTTCAAAGTGAATGCCATGTGCGTATGCGTCAAGGAAATAAAGTTGAACCTTCTTCTTATTTGCTTGAGTCTTCTAATTTATGGCATCATAGATTAGGACACGTGAACTACAAGTCTATTCAAAGGTGGTAAAGATGGAGTTGTTGCCGCCTATCGACGTAAACCCTCAACATAAGTGTGAGGTGTGCGTAGAGGCAAAACTTACTAAGCTTCCTTTTCGATCCGTCGAAAGGAATACCGCTCCTCTAGAGCTTATTCACACAGATATATGTGATTTGAAGTTTGCACAAACTAGAGGGGAACAAGTACTTTGTGACATTTATAGATGATAGCACAAGGTATTGTTACCTTTACTTATTGAAAAGTAAGGATGAAGCCTTTGAAGCGTTTCGACGTTACAAAGCGTAAGTTGAGAATCAACTTAGCCTACGGATTAAATCCATTCGTAGCGATAGGGGAGAATATGTAGCGCCTTTTGAGGAATACTGTGCCCAAGAAGGCATTATTCATCAAACGACGGCTCCATACTCACCTCAATCAAGCGGTGTGGCGGAACGTAAGAACCGCACATTAAAGGAAATGATGAATGTCTTGCTTATCAATTAGGTCTTCCCAAAACATGCTGGGAGAAGCCGCCCTTACCGCTAATATGATTCTTAACAGAGTCCCACATAAGGGTAAGGACAAAACTCCATATGAATCATGGAAGGAAAGAAACCCACCTACAAATACTTTAAGGTGTGGGGTTGTCGGCAAAGGTTGAAGTACCCAAGCCAAAGCGAGTCAAGATTGGGCCTAAGATCGTAGATTGCATATTCATCGGATATGCAAATAACGATAGTGCTTATCGCTTCTTAGTGCATAAGTCGGATATTCCAGGATATCCACCAGGGTACAATAATGGAATCAAGGAATGCTCTATTCTTTGAAAGTACCTTTCCTAGAAAGGAGAAAGACATAACCTCTCTCAAACGAAGTTATGCACAAAGCTCTCAAGAACCGGGAGTCCTTGACTCCCCGGATCTAATTGGTTCAGATCTAGCGAATCTCGAGGTGGTGAACATCAGGAATCTAGTGTTCAGATTCTCGTAACTTGGAGACTCCAGAGATGGATCTAAGGCGAAGTAAAGGGCCGGGAAGGATAAATCCTTTGGTCCCGACTTTGTAGCTTATATGGTTAATGATGAACCAAGGACAATTGCTAAGGCGTTGTCAACTCCGTAAGCACCGCCTGGAAAGAAGCTATTGAGAGTGAAATAAGCTCCATTCTCGCACAACCATACTTGGGAGTTGGTTGATCTTCCTCCGGAAATAAACCGTTGGGGTGTAAGTGGATACTCAAACGGAAATACAAGGCGAGATGGGTCTATAGACAAGTACAAAGCCAGGTTGGTAGTCAAGGGCTATCGGCGCACGTAAGGCTTTGACTACTTTGATACCTACTCCCGGTATCCCTGATGACATCCATACGGGTATTTATTGCGATCGCAGCTTTGCGTGACCTTGAGATACACGGATGGATGTTAAGACGGCCTTCCTAAATGGCGATTTGGAAGAAGAAATCTATATGGACCAACCCGAGGGGTACGTGGTTCAAGGGCAAGAGAAGAAAGTCCGCCGACTTATCAAATCTGCAGACGGCTGAAACAAGCCCGAAGCAATGGCACGAAAAATTTGATAGTACTCTACTATCGAAGGGGTTCGCCATTAATGAGTGTGATAAATGTGTTTACACGAAAGGTAACTCGACTCGCTTTGTTATGATATGCCCGTATGTAGACGACATGTTAATCACGAGAAGCGATCTAGGGTAATCCTAGAGACTAAGAACATGTTGAAACAATGCTTCGACATGAAGGATATGGGTATCGCAGATGTCATCTTAGGGATTAAGATCTCTAAGACGTCTGACGGCCGGGTCTTATCTCGCCTCACTACATCGAGGATGTTTTGAGAAAGTTTGAGATGTTAGGCAGTTCACCGATAAAGTCACCAATGGATACAAATCAAAAGCTTGATAAAATCTTGGTGCACTGGTATACCAGGAAGCGATATGCGCAGTGATCGGTAGTTTGATGTATATAACAAAGCGCACCCGACACGATATTGCTTACGCGATCAATAAGTTGGCTAGGTTCACCCGTAATCCGAGTGATAACCACCGGAAGGCGTTGAATCGGGTATTACAATACTGAAATACACGTTAAATTACGGGTTACACTATTCGAGATATCCAAATTGTACTAGAGGGGTACGGTGATGCAAACCGGATATCGATATAGAGAACACCAAGTCCACCGGTGGATATGTATTTACAATTGGTGCGGGCCGTGTGTCTTGGAAATCCTCTAAGCAAACTTGCATCGCCCGATCCACAATGGAATCGGAGTTTATCGCTTTAGACAAAGCGAGGAGAAGAAGGTGAGTGGCTTCATGACTTCTTAGAGGATGTTCCGTGTTGGAACAAACCCGTACCTTCGGTAATGATCCACCGCGGTCGATCGGCTCTAGGAAGCGGCACTAATGCTATGTACAACGGCAAGTCTCGGCCATATTCGACGGAGGCATAAGACCGTTAGGCAGCTGATCACCACGGGTATAATATCCATTGATTACATCAAGTCAAAGGATAATATAGCGGACCCATTGACAAAGCGGCTTACCCAAAGATCGGATGGCTTGCACTGTCTAGGGAATGGGCTTAAAACCCAAAATATAAGGACCAATACAAATGGTAACCCAACCTTACGAACTGGAGATCCCGGTAATTTGGTTCAATGGGAAAACGGTTGTAAAGGTTCAGTTGATCGCTTCGGTGGAAGTATGAGCACTTCGGATAGTGATTTCTGAAAAGAAACTCCAAATCCAAAGCCGTTCCCGCGATAGACTTTAAGTGCTATCTGCAGTGTGGGTAAAGGTTAAGTTTTCAAAACCTATAATGCTCCTCAACAGTTGAGGTTAGGTTTTGGGAAACTTTTAATGGTTCCTAACACTTGTGAAGTGGGGTATAGCAGGATACCTTGTAGGAGACCACCTATTTAAGTGCGAGGTCGGCCCGCCTCAAAATGAACGCACTTAAGAATCCAAGACGTTGTCCATGGCCAAAACGGACAAAACATTACGAAGAAGAGAGTAAGGGAATTTGTTGTGTTGGTACCATTGACTTGGCTTACACTAAACACTGACGGTTCAAGACATCACGTTCACCGCAGCTTGAAGTAAGTCCAATGGTATTCAACTATGGAAGGTTCAAAGCTGATGCTACCTCTCCTTATGCAACATCGGTCCGCTGAAATATTGCTGGAAATGAAAAGACACCATGTGAGTGCGCCAAAATCTCTTTCAAGAGGGGATTGTTGGAAATTAGCCTTTGGAGGGAGTTGCGACCGACCAACTTTAACGGCTTAAACACTAGTGTTACGTATGTTGGAGAATCCGGTTCTTCACACATGCATGATGTACTAAGTACGTAGATAACCGTAGGGCCAAGAATCGTCAAATTTCATTGAGAAATGAAAGAGATATTGGTTCACGAAGTGAGGTGTTTGAAGCATGGAAAGTGTGGTGTTGTGTTCAATTCTCCCTCATCGGTAGAGGAAGAAAGAATTGTTGTGTATATAAGACTCGAAATGTGTTTGGGGTTTGGGACCCCAAGGGGTATCCCATGTGTTTAAAGGAGGGAGGACCTAGATGTGCTTCGGTTCAACGAATTGGCTGTTATGGAGGCAGTCCAACAGCCCCTCTTCCTCCTATATAAACACCCCTTACACCATTGTTGAGGCACACTTGATACACTCGAAAATACACAAAGCAGAAAGTATAGCAAAGCAGTTTCTTCCTAATCTTCCAAGCATCATTTCTTATTCAATATTCTTCACGGTAGCTTTTGAGTTTCCTTTGCTCAATTGTTCCATTGCTGTTTTATCTTGGGAGACGAATTGTCCGGAACGTATAAAGGATACATACGGGGCAATATTGTCTTAAGGACAGAGTGCCACACTCGACTCAGCAAAAATCAAAGCAGTTTCCGGTCTTGTTCAAGAAATATTGTAATTTCAGTTTTATTGTTATATTGTAATTTCCAGTTTTCTAGTTGAATTGTAATTTCAATTCTTACGTAAGCAGTTACTTGTAATTTCCGTTTCTGCAAATCCTTTGTAATAACCAACAGAATTATCCGCCTACCCTTTTTGTGCACATGCCAAAGGATAAAAGCAGGATGCAGAAACTAGAACGATTTATGATACTCCTTAAGGAAAAAGGTATTGATGTTGCTGAGGTCAAATGCTTGGAGTTTCCTTTGTTTCCAAATTTCTTTGCTGATAGGATCACAAGTATCGATGTTACTACCTCAGAGAAGTTGTTTAGGTTTTTCCGGGAAAAGGGTTTTGTTGATGAGAACAGTTTCATGACTAATGATAGGCGTGATATACGTTGGAACGAGACTCTCCGAGAGAGAGAGATTATTCTCCCGGATAAGTCCTTAGTCAATCACATTCAAGAGGAAATGGATCTTGCATTTGCTTTTCATGAAATGACTAGCTTGCAGTCTAAGCAAATCTTCAACAGGTTCGAGACTCATTTGAGTTAATCAGGACGAAATTTCCTCCATATGCAAGGGAAAAATGCCACTCTCTGCTTTTCGACTACTGACACCGGACCTGAATAATTGTGTTTAGGCCTTGGTGGATAGAGTTATCTGGTACTTGTGCTCGTGGGAGGTGGCAGGTATCCCGTTGAATTAGTCAAGGTGCACACAAGCTGGTCCGGACACCACGGTTATTAAAAAAAGAGAATGATGTTGTTTGGTGCTAATAATACTTTGACCAGGTCCAGTCCACATCATGTGCTTGCATTGTGATCGAAAATACTGTGTAGGCATTCATATTGTTTAGCTGCTGAGTGTCCATTAAGTATTGATGGACCATGATGCATCTAATTTAGTTTGTGGAGTTGTATTTTGGTTTGATTTGCATTTATAGTGATGTTATACGAATAGTCACGCACCTTTTAGACCGTATAATGTGGTGAACCAAAGGGCTAATGTTGTACAACTCCTTTAATATTATGAGGTTGCTTTTTGGTAAGTTTGCTGCTAATATATACATCAATGTTTCATTCAGCAATCTTTTCAAGATCTCATGAAGATGATTGTATCTTTTCAAGCATCAATGGCTTAATACAAATATCCCTTTCTCAAAGAGTTCTCTTGAATCAATATGTGGTCACTCTGCAAGTTTTAACTTTTAACAGCTTATTTGAAGGGTCTTGGATTATCATTCGGACACAAATAATGCACATTGAATGATTAATAAATCTCTTGGAGCTTGGTTTATGAACGAACACTATGAGAGAAGCCATTGCATTGGTCTCATGTGCTCGTATATGCAGGTATTCATCATCAATTCCTACTCATCTTTAAAGTTTGTTAGCAACGGCAGTGCTGTGGTATTATCTGTGACAGGGGAAGGTCGGGAGATTGTGGGTTCAAACCATGGAAATAGCCTCTTGCATAAATGCAAGTTAAGATTGTGTATAATAGAAACAATGTGATTTGACCCCTTCCCAAATCCCGCGCACAATGGGAGCTTAGTGCACCAGGCTGACCTCTTGTAGTTAGGTGGCTCTACACAAATATATGTTATTGTTTATTTTTGGACATATGATTTCTGCAAAGGAGAGAATCAAATGTTTCTCAAATCTGGATACAACATTCACATAACACATCAAAGTAATATTTTACGTATACCTGATCATGAGTTAGTATCCTCTTGAAACATTAAAATTCAACCCCTAAACTAATCTCACAGGAAATCATAACTAAACTGGACATAAGTGCAAGATACAAGGTGATTTTTGAAACATGATGTTTCAAGCTCTAGGCTTGAGTCAACCCTCGTTGGCTAACTTGAATCTCGCTGCCTGAGCTGCAGCAGCCTTGTTTGAACTAAGTGCTGCAACAAAACTATCCCTAACTTGTTTAGTAGTGTAAGGGAACTTCTTGCTCGCCATGGAGTTCAGTAAAGAAGCTGTTCCTTCCCTGTAAAGTTTTCCAAGGCCATCGGAACGAGGGTTCGTAAGTGCTTGCAGCAGGTTGAAGTTTGACCCGAGCCCTGGAGCACCACCAGCCAAACCAAATGCACTACCAACAGTTGCCCACCAGCCAAACAAGCCCCATATTAAAGTCGGGTTAGTCCTCCAGTAACTGCACAATTCATAACATTTCACGTTAATATGCTGCATAATCAATTTATTGGATGTCCTCGAAGGAACTGCATAGAGAAATGGCAAAAATGGTCCCTTATAACTGAGACCAAATTGTTCAGCGCATACTTAAGGGACTATTTTGAACCTACTCTCAAACATAAGGGACCATTTTTATCATTTTCTCGACTGCATACTACAATTGACTGTACGTATGTAAAGCTGATGACACAATTCACTTACTCGATTGAGAAAGGTGGCGAGTTGGGATCAAACAGAGGCGGAGGTATATAGATACCAGGGGTGCCTGGAATGCCCGGGTTGATGATAGGAGTAGTTGGTGGGAAAATTATTGGTAAAGTGGGGGTACTAGGTGTAGGAAAAATTGTAGGGGAGGGATAGTAACCACCCGAAGGTGGTGAATTGGGATCAAATGGAGCTGAAGGAGTGGATATATCGGGAGTGCTCGGGGGACCTATGATAGGAGTAGTTGGTGGGGTTACAATTGTTGGTGTGGAAGGGGTACCATAAGTTGGAGGGGAGGGATAGTAACCACCTCCAGAAGGTGGTGAATTGGGGTCAAATGGAGCTGAAGGCGTGGGTATATCGGGAGTGCTCGGAGTGTCAGGGCTTATGATAGGAGTAGTTGGAGGGGAGGGATAGTAACCGCCTCCAGAAGGTGGTGAATTGGGCTCAACCGGAGGTGATGGCACGGTGGGTGTGGAGGTGGTTGTGGGTGTAGTAGGGGTACTTGGTGTTGGAGTACTTGGAGGACTTCCAGCAGAAGTTGGAGTTGGAGGGGATGGCTGAGAGTAACCACCTCCAGTTCCTTCCGAAGGAGGATCTGGGGTGGGAGTCTTCCCGCCCTTGCCCCCTCCACTTGACGGATTACCACAGTTAGCTGGTGGTGTTCCTCCATGGCTACCGCTTCCATGCGAAGGTGATTTTCCAGAGCTACCTCCTGATCCATGTGATGAAGGTGTTCGCGAATCTGTCATGAAAAAAATAATATAAGGAATTTGATTAAAAAATTTGAAACGAGTAAGTTATAAACTAATAAAAAGACTTAAATGTAGGTGTTCTAAGAAAGATTTATTATCCGAAAGAGGGAAAACTGAGTCTTTATCTAAAGAAATGAATTGAAAAAGACAGATATATAGAACCTTTCAACGAGATAGTACTTTTTCAATTCTCTCAAAATGGAATCAAAATTGTGAGGTTGAAAAGAGGAGGTTTGCATGAACCTTTCTACAAGCAAAAATCTAATCCAAATTTGGCAAGACATATTATTATCTTATCTTAAATATCTAGACTCAGCAAACATTTACTAGTAGCAAGAATGTTTCTTATTTGTTAGTTTTCCCTTTTATAAGTTATGCTTCAACTATCTTAGCAAATATTAAGCTTGTAATTAGTTAAAGAAAGTAGCTTCTTGCAATATATTTGAAAACAGCTAGGTAAAAAAAAGACTTGAAGCAAAAACTGCTATAGAGAGGTAATTAAGGAGAGACTTCTGCAAGAAATGACAGGAATGACCAAATTCTGCCAGAGTAATGCAGCAACTGTAGCCCACAGGATTAGAGATGTCTGCTTGCTTCTCTTCTTCTCCATCTTGGTTTACTCTCAAGAGAACTGAATGAGAGAAAAGAGAGGGAGGGGTGGGGTTGGAGAGGGGGGGGGGGTAAAAGAGTTTAACTGATGTCTAGTGATACAAGAGAAGAGTTGTATATAAAGAGTAATGATGACGTATCTGTGCTGGTGGGAGATATCAAGTACCTCGTGGAATTAGTCAAGTTGCACCAAAGTTGATCCAGACATCACAATTAAAGAGTTTAACTGATGCCTAGTGATACAAGAGAAGAGTTGTATATACAAAGTAATGGGACGTACTTGTGCTAGTGGAGGTAGCAACTATACCATGGAATTAGTCGAGACACGCACAGGCTGGTCCAAATAACATGGTTAAAGAGTTTAATTGATGCTAGTGTACAAGACAAGAGTTGTATATAAAGAGTAACGAGGACGTACCTACACTGCTGGAAGGTAGCAGGTACCCGTGGAATTAGTCGAGGTGTGCACAAGCTAGTCTGGTCACCATGGTTAAAGAATTTAATTTATGCCTAGTGATACAAGAGAAGAGATGTGTGTGTATATGACATATATATATACATGAAGGGGGAGCCTTGGAGTAACTGGTAAAGTTGTTGCCATGTGACCAGGAGGTCATGTGTTCAAGCCGTAGAAACAGCCTCTGGCAGAAATACAAGATAAGGCTGCATACAACAGACCTTGTGGCCCGGCCCTTCCCCGGACCCAGCGCATAGCGGGAGCTTAGTGCACCGGACTGCCCTTTTATATATATTAAGGATGTATAGTGGGCCAGGTCGGCTCGTCCCGTCCCGATCCCCCAAAGTAAAAAAAAAATTGTCGGGTCGTGGCTCGAACTCGGGACGGGGCCCGGGGTCGTCCCAATCCCGACCCGTCCCTCTCCCCCTTTGCAAAAATAATCGTTGTAACAACGACCAAATTTTAATTTTGGCCGTGGTGCAACGACTATAACAACATTCCCCCCCCCCCATAAACCCCCTCTACCCCCTTAATATTTATCTTTAACCCTTAAGTTACTATATTTACACTTTAACCCTATTTTCAACTATAAATAACTCATTTTTCTCACAAATCTTCCTACCATCTCTCAAGTTATCTCTCTACAATTCTACAAATCTTCCTACTATTAAATATTATATCAAAGTTAAAAAATTGGGAGTGAAGTTGGCAACTAGCTTGAGAATCATCCATCGAGCAAAGTTTCGATTTTCAACCTCAATTACACATCGGCGTTTGGTACCTTCGTTCCTACTTTAAATTATTATTGTTACATAATTCTAATTATCGCACTTAATTTCATTTACTTTAATTATTTATTTGTATAATTAAAATGGAAGGATTGAAACGTATGATTACGGGTAAGGGTAAGAGTGCTTCTTCTAGTAATCATATTCCTAGTCCCGATGATTTGATTGATTTTAGTCATATTGATGAAACTGTTTTTTTAATGATATACCAGTAGATGAATCAGAATTTAATTTAGACGATAATATAGATGACACATTCACTAGTGCACCTCAACCTCAGGCTCAGGCTGAGTCTCAGCCTGAAACTGCAACTGAAATGTCTCTTATTCCCCCTAGTATGAATCGAGGCCCCACAAAACGAAAATCAAAATCATTTGCATGACATTTTTTATAGGGACGAAGAGAATCAACTAGCTAGCTGTAAAAATGTTTATAAATTTAAAACCGGAAAATGTCAAGGTGGGACGGGAGGATTATTGAGACATGTACAAGGCGAGCACACATCTAGGTGGAATCAATACTAGGCTAAAATATCGGGTGTGCCAATGCCATCTGAGTCGGGACAAGGTTCTCATAGTGTCCTCGACCCAGTACATGGTCAAATTAACCCGACGACGGGGGGATTTTTGGTCCTAAATATGATAAAAACAAAGATAGGGAAAATATAGCAAAATTAATAGCGGTGGAGGTTTGCCTTTTTCATTTCCATCCTCTCCTGGTTTTATTCATTACATTCGAAAAACATATAATCCTGGTTTTAATGGTTTTCTTAGATCAACTGTTAGAAGGGATGTTTTTAAATTTGCAAGTGAATATCAACAGTATTTACGTTATGCACTGTATCATTTTATTGGCAAAGTGGCTAACACTTCTGACATAGGCTGTCGTACTAACGGTAATGATTATTTAACGGTAACATGTCATTGGATAGATCAAAATTGGTTTATGCAAAAACGTATTTTAGCATATAGATATTTAGATGATAGGCACACTAAAAGTTTTATTGCAGATAACATTAATGAAATTTGTGATTACTATGGAATAAATGATAAAATTATGACTATTACATTAGATAATGCTTATTCTAATGATTATGCTATAAGACTTTTAAAACTTAGATTAACTCCATCTTTTCTTGATCATTTTCATATAAGATGTGCGTGTCATATTTATAATTTAGTTGTAAAGGATGACCTAAAACTTTTTGAAAGCATTCTTGATAAAATACAATTTGCTATAAACTTTATTTTTAAAGGTAAAAAAAATACAAAGACACAAAGAGTATAAAAAAATATGTCAATATTGTGGATTATCATATAGAAAAATTTCAGAAAAAGTTTCGACTAGATGAAATTCTCTGTATGAGCAACTACTTGTTGTTTATGATTATAGACAACCTATTACTTTATTATTTAACGCTCATAATAAAAATTCAAGGGATATGCTTGTAGATAATGATTGGAAATTTTTTTTAGAACTTATTGGAATTTTAGAGAAATTTTATCAAGCTACTAAAAAAAGTTTCGGTATTTATTATCCTACTATTTCAAATATGTTATTTTATATAGCTCTAATATTTTTGTTACTTAATGAATATATGCAAAAATCAACTTATAAGGCATCTATTGAAAAGATGTTTAAAAAATTAAAAAAAACATTATTTTCCTATCCCCACTATTTATATTGTTGGTGCTGTACTAAATTCAACTATTAAAGTAGACAGTTGTAAAACACTTGCAGAAACGATTTATGATTGTGTAGTGTTAAACAAAACAGCCCACTCTCGGCTGAGTCTTACCAAACAAATAAGTGTATATATGGTATATATATTATAGTATATTGTAGTATAAAAGGTTACCTTAATTAGTGGTATACACCTACCATAATTGTATAGGTAGAATTATGGTAAAATAAGGATTTTGAAGTAGAATAGGAAAAGGATTTTCCTATTATAGAAATATGTAACTTGTATATATATCTATTCAATCAATGAAAATAATCAAGGGGATTATTTCTTTCATGGTATCAAGAGACTAGGTCTAAACAAAAGTTTTCTTCTCTCAAACTTTTGCCTCCTCTTTGGCCGAGAACCCCCCCCCTCCCTCGGGTTTTTCTCTCCAAATATCTCGTCTTCCGCTCTCAAAAACCTCTCTTAAATTTATCCTCCTTCTTTGTTCTTTCAAATATGTCTAAGAACAATTTTCACCCTGCCCTCACGGTTTCCAATATCAAGCTCAGTGTCCCTATTGTCCTTGAGATGGAAAACGTTCAATATGCACTGTGGGCGGAGTTGTTTAAAATTCACGCTATCTCTTATCAAGTTCTTCATCACATAATTCCTCCCGCTAGACCCCTTCCTGCGGAGGATCCTGAGGTATGGATTACACTTGATGCTACCGTTCTTCGGTGGATATACGCCACTATTTCAGTGGACCTTCTACAGACGATTATGGAGCCCGATACCACGGCTATGGCTGCATGGAATAGATTGCGTGACATATTCCAAGACAACCAACATTCCCGTATCGTCACACTCGAACAGGAAGTCTCTCTCTCGTTCGAATGGGCGATTCAACGTTTTTGCATATTGCAAGAAACTAAAGGAATTGGCAGATCAACTCCGTAATGTTGGCGCACCAGTAACAAATAATCGTCTAGTTCTACAGTTGGTTGCCGGGCTTTCGGAGGCCTATAATGGTGTTGGAACTCTCCTTCGCCAAAGCAACCCTCTTCCCGACTTTCATCAAGCCCGCTCCATGCTGACGTTGGAAGAAGCCGGTTTGGCAAAAAAGGCGGCTACCGGAGGAAGCCCAGTTGTCATGGTGGCATCCTCTCCTAGTCCTTCGGGTTTTGTTAATAATTCGGGTCAAAACCATATTAATGGTGGAGGCAAGAATAATCGCAAAAATAACAAAAACCGCGGGGGCAAACGAGGCGGTTCGGGTGGCGGTGATCAACAAACAGGAGGTGGGTACAATGGCCCACCACCACCGTGGGCCCAAAGGTGGGGCGATGGCGATGGGCACCCGCACCTCCAAAGATGTCCGCCCGGCCGGTGGTGGCCGCCAGCCCAGGCCCAATACCAGCGATGGCGCCCATCGCCGCTGGCCCAAAGAATGGCACCTACAATGTAATGCCTCGGCCCAAAGACGCCCATGAGTCCTTGGGCCCCGTCCTCCGCAAGCCCATCATGTAGCAGGCCCCACTCAGACCGATATCGAGGTCGCGATGCACACGTTGGGATTGTCCCAACCGGACCCAAATTGGTACATGGACACCGGGGCCACGACTCACATGACTTCCGAATCAGGTACTCTCTCATCTTATTCCAATTTGAGCACCCCTCGGGGGATAATTATTGGTAATGGCAGTTCTATTCCAATTCTAGGGTATGGTCAGAAAATATTATCTCCTCTTAATCCACCACTCCTCTTGAAAAACACTTTACATGCTCCTAAATTAATTAAAAATTTAGTGTCTGTCCGAAAATTCACAAATGACAATTGCTTTACATTGAATTTGATCCTTTCGGTTTCTCTGTGAAGGATTTCAAGACGGGGAGTCATCTCATTAGGTGTGATAGTAGGGGGGATCTGTATCCTATCATGCCCGGTTTCAGTCCATCGAGTCCAGCCTTGCCATCACTTTGCGCCATCTCTCCTTCCATGTGGCATGCTCGTCTGGGTCATCCGGGATCTGCTATTTTATCAGCTTTAAATAAAAATGGCTTTATTTCTTGTAAGGGTACAAGTCGTACTCCAATTTGTCAGTCTTGTTCATTAGGAAAAATTGTTAAGTTGTCATTTGTAGACTCCAATTCCCATACTTCTATGCCATTTGACATTATTCATAACGACTTATGGACATCTCTTGTTCTTAGTTCAATGGGTCATCGATATTATGTTCTCTTTTTAGATGATTATTCTAGATTTTTATGGACGTTTCCAATTGCGAATAAATCACAAGTGTTTTCCGTCTTCATAAAATTTAGAGCGTTCATTCGTACTCAATTCGAAAGAGAAATAAAAAATATTCAATGTGATAATGGGAAAGAGTATGACAATAGGGAGTTTCGAGAGTTTTGCGCTACTCATGGGATAAATTTTCGTTTTTCATGTCCTCATACATCTTCACAAAATGGGAAAGCCGAACGCAAAATTCGTTCCATAAATAACATTGTCCGAACTCTCCTAATACATGCCTCCATACCTCCATACTTTTGGCATCATGCTCTACAAATGGCCACATATCTTCTTAACATAATTCCTTCTAAGGGTCTGACATATTCTTCCCCCCTAAAAATACTATATAATAAGAACCCATCTTATTCTCACCTTCGGATTTTTGGGTGCTTGTGTTATCCGTTATTCCCATCCACCATAATTAACAAACTTCAGGCTCGGTCTACTCCGTGTGTATTTTTTGGTTATCCGTCAAATCATCGTGGTTATAAGTGTTTTGATTTATCCTCCAAGAAAATCATAATCAATCGCCATGTCATTTTCGATGAAACTCAATTTCCATTTACGAAAGTTCATACTCCCGAACCTAAGTCATATAATTTTTTGGATGACCAAATATCCCCGTATATTATTCGGAATTTTTCGGACATCTTCCGTACCCAAAATCCTCCAATGGCCCATCGCCTGGCCGCCCAACAAAGATCGCCACACCCGCTTATTCCGCCATCGAACAGCTCCAAAGAATCGGGCCGGCCACCAGCCTGAACTCGGTCCAGGTCGAGTCCAAATGGGCTTGATTTGGGCCAAGAAAGCCCGTCACCGCCGATCGCCGAGCCCAGAAAAATTCCCAAAATTCCCTTAATTCTTCCTCGAGTCATAGACCTGTCACTCGTAGTCAGCGGGGTATTTTTACACCTAAAAGACATTTTAATTTACATTCTGATGTCTCTAAATCCCCCTTGCCCCGCAATCCTGTGTCCGCATTAAATGACCCTAATTGGAAAATTGCTATGACTGATGAATATAATGCTCTTATTGATAATAAGACGTGGGAGTTGGTGCCCCGTCCATATGGTATTGATATTATCAGGTCTATGTGGATTTTTGCTCATAAGGAGAATTCAGATGGGTCCTTTGCTCGGCATAAGGCGCGACTTGTTGGTGATGGTAAGACTCAGCAGGTTGGTATTGATTGTGGTGAGACGTTTAGTCTGGTGGTCAAACCGCTACCATTCGTGACCGCATTTAGCTTGGCTCTTTCAAAGACTTGGCCGATTCATCGCTTAGATGTCAAGAATGCTTTTCTACATGGAGATCTCAAGGAAACAGATCTATATGCATCACCGTTGGGTTTCAGGATCCCAACCGACCTCATCATGTCTGTTTGTTGAAGAAGTCATTATATGGGCTTAGCAGTCTCCACGTGCCTGGTATACACGATTTCTTGATTTTGTTTCGACTATTGGGTTCACACACGGCCAGTCGAGACAATTCTTTGTTCATCTACCGTGGTTCGTCATTGTCCTATATTCGTTATATGTGGATGATATCATCTTGATCGCCTCCTCCGATGCTTTGCATCACCTATCATGGCCATGCTCGATTCAATTTGCTATGAAGGACTTAGGGTCGTTGAGTTATTTTTTGGGGATTGCCGTCAAACGTCATTCAGATGGCTTGTTTCTGTCTCAACGGAAGTATGCTGCTGAGATCATCGAAAGGGCTGGGATGTCATCCTGTAAGTCCACTTCCACGCCAGTTGATGCAAACCCAAAGCTAAGTGCCACAGCAGGTGCACCATACGAGGACCCGACCCGCTATCGCAGTCTTGTAGGGGCCTCCGATCTTACCTTTACTGCACCAGATATTACATATGCAGTACAACAGGTGTGTTTATTCATGCATGACCCCAGAGTTGAGCACATGAATGCAATCAAACGCATCATACGGTATATTCAGGGGACACTGGATTATGGTTTGCACTTGTATCATTCATCTACATCCACACTTGTCTCTTACACGGATGCTGATTGGGGTGGTTGTCCCGACACTAGACGGTCGACTGCCATCTTGTATGTTCCTTGGCAACAACTTGGTCTCATGGTCGGCAAAGCGTCAAGCAACTCGCCACGCTCGGTCTGAGGCGAGAATATCGAGGGTAGCGAATGTGGTCTCTGAGTCATGTTGGCTACGTAATTTGCTTTGGAGCTTCATTGTCCCATTCGAAGGCAACCTTGGTATATTGCGATAACATTAGTGCCATCTACCTTTCAGGTAACTTGATTCAACACCAAGACCAAACATATCGAAATGGACATTCACTTTGTCCGTGAAAAGGTTGCAAAAGGTCAAGTTCGCGTATGTCATGTCCCGTCTCGTTATCAAATTGTAGACATTTTTACAAAGGGTCTACCAGCGGTTCTCTTTGAAGATTTTAGGGACAGTCTCAGCGTTCGAAAACCGCTCGCTATGACTGCGGGGGTGTGTTAAACAAAACAGCCCACTCTCGGCTGAGTCTTACCAAACAAATAAGTGTATATATGGTATATATATTATAGTATATTGTAGTATAAAAGGTTACCTTAATTAGTGTTATACACCTACCATAATTGTATATGTACAATTATGGTAAAATAAGGATTTAGAAGTAGGATAGGAAAAGGATTTTCCTATTATAGAAATATGTAACTTGTATATATATCTATTCAATCAATGAAAATAATCAAGGGGATAGGAAAAAAAAATTCGGTATTTATTATCCTACTATTTCAAATATGTTATTTTATATAGCTCTAATATTTTTGTTACTTAATGAATATATGCAAAAATCAACTTATAAGGCATCTATTGAAAAGATGTTTAAAAAATTAAAAAAACATTATTTTCCTATCCCCACTATTTATATTGTTGGTGTTGTATTAAATTCAACTATTAAAGTAGACAGTTGTAAAACACTTGCAGAAACGATTTATGATTGTGTAGAAGTACTTCCAATAGACCCAACTGAAGAATCAACTCACACACCAACTAAAGAAGCAGTTACGTCTAGCATACACACCGAATGCAAACAAATATATATGTATTACCAACAACAAAGTGCAAATAATCAACCGGCTTCTGTACCATCTTCTACTACTTCGCTGCAACCTTATAAAAACATGCGGTTTCTACTGCTAGTATTCAAGGCTTTAGAAATAAAATGGGTAGTGGTTCAACTTCTTCACAAGTTAGTAAATTTGATGTTTATGTTTTGCAGGGTGTTGTACCGTACGAATTAATTGCCAACAATAAAGGACAAGAAGACTTGCTGAAATACTGGAGGGAGAATGAGAAGACATTTCCGACGCTAACAAAGATGACCCGAGATGTGTTGAACATTCAAGCATCATCAACAACGTCTAAAAGAGTTTTTTCTGCGGGAATATTTCAAATAGGGGAGCTCAGACATTCATTGGCGGGAGGCACATTGGAGATTGCAGTTCTATTCAGAGACTGGATTCGTGCGGAGCATAGGAGGTGCGGCCAACTGGAGACCAACGAAGAAGAAGACTACCACTACAATGAAATCTTGTTCGATGGAGCATGAAGCGACATTGAAGAATTTGACAAACAAATTTCAATTCCAACATAAGATCTTCAAGACATTGTGAGGAAATTCGAAAGAGTATGGTTGAATATGTAATTTTTTTAACTGCAATTTTAGTATTTTACTATGTCATTTGCAACTTTTGAACAACACCACAAAGTTGTAATTTTGAAATTGTATTACTGTCATATTTTTATTAAATAATATAAGAGGCACAAAAACAGTCTTGTGATATTTTTATTACACTATCTTGTTCAATTATTGAAGTGTTTGTATATATTATTTTTAAAAATTAAGTGGCAAAAAAAAATTGATCCCGAACCGATCCTGTCCCGACCAGACCCGCCCCAACCTGACCTCGTTCCGGCGGGATGTGGGACGGGACGTGACCTCTTCCCGTCCCGCCTATCCCGACCAGCCGGAACCCAAGTCCCGACCCTCCCCTCGTCCTGCAGGGTCCCGTTCCGCCGGGACCCGCCCCGCCCCGTCGGACACCCTTAATATATATATTGGAGGTAGCAGGTACCTCGTAGAATTAGTCGAGGTGCGGTCAAGCTAGTCCATACATCACGTTTATAAAAAAAAAGTAGTGATGAAGACAGAAGTTAATATAAGCAGGGGTGAAAGAGTATGAGGTCATCTGCATATGTTGCAGGTTGCATTTAAGGTCTCATTTAAATCTCACATAGAAGAACATGGACAAATGTCCTTCGACTCTAAACCTATCCAAGTTATGTCATTGTCACAAACTCAAAATACTTTCAAAGTACCAGCTTTGAAATTGTTTATAAAAAAAAAAGACATATACACACTTTCTGGCTAGGACAACCTCTTTCTTGAATTGCCTGTATTATTATGTGGAATACTAGAATGTGTCCAAGTTTATGTTGTACGGACTCTTTAAAAAATACCGTCATATTCTTCAAAAGTAGTGCATTTTTGGATGATCAACACAGATGCGGCTGCTGAGCAACACAGGTCTAAATCACATGCTCTGTTGCTACTTGTGAAGTCAATCTCATTGTATATGTATGTAGAATTGAAACGTATTGCTCATAATGGTGATAGTTGAAAGTTAGAGCCCTACTACTAAGCCTACCATCCCTTTATCTTCCATTGATACAAGGCAGTCGAAGTACCTAACATCCTACATATCTCAATCTAGCGATGGCATCTGGAACCCTACTACTATTGTTGTCCTTCACACACGCCTCCTATAATTATCACTCACCTAGGCTCTTCCAATACGTTGTAATACGTGAAGCAACTGAGTCATAGCTCCACGATCGCTATTTTCTTGCACTAGTGAAGGCTATACATATATCTATAGATATGTGTGTATGTGTATGCAGTGTTAGTAAAGGTGAATAGTTTAAAAAAGCTCTAAGGTCTGTTGGGCTTTAAGCGCAAAGAACAAATAAAGTGTGGGCTATGCCCAAATGAAAAAACAAAATACAAATATGTGTGTAGTTCAAGACTAATATTATAAGCAGAAATAACAAATATATGGACAAAGAAATTGAAAAAATTATGATAAAGTGAAATATCAATTTTGTAGTATTGCCTCTTCTGGATTACGCTCATTGGCAAGGAAAAGTATGTCTTAAGGCTTTGATGACGATACTGAAATGTCCGTGAAGCGAGGCGAAGTGCTCAACGTATTTTTCCCTCGCTTCAGGGCCTAGGCGCCCTTTAAGCGCACGTTTCATCATTGTATGTATGTGTGTGTGTGTAACATATATACAGCCTGTAAATGCAAGTCAACTGTAGCTACAAATTTATGTCGGGGAACATTATTTATCCCAGGTTTTTTTAAGTGACACTGGTCGCAGATGCGAGAAACTAATGGGAAAAGCGGATCGACGTTCGAAGTAGGTCGTTGACCAATTTGCCTCGGTTCGCCGTAAGAGATAGTTCCACGCTGTGATGAAATTCCTGCAAATTAAAAACTCCTGCAAACTAAAGCTTAAGATATAATTAGTGTATAACTGCTGAGACAAATTATAGAGAAAATAACTTGGAAATACCCGCATTAGGAGGTGGGCGCCTGACTGAAATTAAAATACCCTCATTATAAGGTGGGCGCCTGACTGAAATTAAAATACCCTCATTATAAGGTGGGCGCCTGACTGAAATTAAAATACCCGCATTATGAGGTGGGCGCCTGAAATGATGTTATTGTAATGCTGTTTTGCTGTAAAAGATAAAGTTGTGCTGAAGACGTCGTTGTAATGCTGTTGACGTCATTGTAATGCTGTAAAAATAAATATTGTGCTGAAGATTGTTTGAGAAACTTAATTAATTTGGTGATGTTTCTGTTTCATCAGCTCTTAGCAAACTCTACAAGTTGCTAGTCAACTAATGGCATGAAATTTATCTTAGAGAATGTAATGGTTCTCAAGAGTGTAAGCATTCAACATGTTCCTTTGATCAATTTCTGTTTTTTTTCTCCAGTCAAAAGAGATGAAAAATAGTAGATACTTACTACTCCTTTCAACAATAAAAAAAAGTAAGCATGTTCTCAAGAGAGAGTGTGTGTTTAATTTAAATAATAACAATTTCTCCGTCCTCTTTTAATTGTCACATTTTTCATTTACATGCCCTTTAAGAATCATAAATAAAAATTATTTTTTTATCAATCTACCCTTTCTTTCCAATATAATCAATAACTTGTTTACTTTCAAAAGAAATAATTTTAAGGAAAATATGGAAAAAAAGTAATTAATTTTATCTTGATTTTGTAAATTATTCCCTCTGTTTCAATTTATATGGCACAATTTCCTTTTTAGTCTGTCCCAAAAAGAATGTTATCTTTCTATATTTAGAAACAATTTAATTTTATGGGATGATTTATAGTCACACAAATATGTAAGACTTGTTTTGAACCACAAATTTTATAAATCTTTTTTCTAAAACTCTGTGTCAAGTCAAATGGTGTCACATAAATTAGGACGGATGGAATAATAAGTATTTTGGAACAAACAGTTTTAATAATGTTAGACAACTAATATGGGACGTAAGGAGTAAGTAACCATCTTTAAGTAGTATCATGTCCAAAGGTATGAAGTTGTGAGTTTCCACAAAGGAGACACTTGGAAAAGGGCATGAGTACGACTAGTATTGAGCTGACATGAGTAATATGAGACTTTATACATTCTCAGTTACGTAGGTGAAAGAATACACATTGAATTGCTTGTAGATAATGAGAAAGCATCATTATTTTCCCTCCTCTCGGGACTTTGAGCTTTTAAATTCTCTATTTCTATGTCAAAGCCCCTCCTTATAACTAAAGTTGTTCGGACTTTTTAAGAATATCAATGGGTGCGTTTAAGATTCTCTAAAAGTAACTTATTTTTGGAGGATTTGATACGAGTGTGACAATATTATTTTAATTTTAAAAAAAATTACTTATATATACATAATTTGAGTAGAAATACTTTTTGTTGAAACTATAAAACTCATATCTCACTTAATGCAGCTAGAAAAAGGAGCAACATATGCTGCAAAAGATGTGCAACTCAATGGAGTTGTAATAAAATGCACAGAGATTAGACCATCATTTTTTTTTATATCCAGTTTTCCGGCTTACGCCAAATTATTTCTAGAGATAGTAGTCCCAGTCCTTCAGCACTACTACTAGTAAATCGCGGGATGTACCTAAATGTCACCTACAAGGTCCTACCCCATAAGAGAGCAAGTTTCCCTCATTTGTCATCCAACTATTACCCGGGGACGAAATGAGACCATCATTAATATGAGGAGACCCATTTCCCTTTGGCATTATACTGCAGCTTCAAAATAACTCAATGTTGGCCTGTTTGTCATATATGTGAGTTACTTACATTCACCTAATTACTATTTCTATTCCATTTTGGTCACTAACTTATTATGTTTCAAAAAAGAATCGAAAATAATTTAACAGTAAATTTTCATTTTTTCGCCTAATGGAATATGCTTTTATAGTCACTAAAATCTCATGACATATTTAAGTGCAACAAGTTTTTCTTTTTTTATTAAATTCCGTGTCTAGTCAAATTTCACCCGTATAAATTGAAACGGAGTAGTAATTAGTTGATTAATTAGTGTTTTAATGTAATGGGAATAGAAAGCACAAAAAGATAGGACGGAAAACGTAAAAACAGTGTCATTGATTGCTATTGAACTAGGAATGATTGCTTGGTAGATGTTTGGTGGTGTGATGAAGTTAACTGAATAGCCCAAGCACTCAAGCTTGAGCAGTATAATTAGGAAATGTTGTACAAATAAAAACTGCTCAATTGTAATCAATAACATATGTTACTACCTTTATAACATTACTACATAATTTTCAAGATAATTGTAACATTGGATTTTCCACGCCAAAAGCCTGACGGAGCAATACCACGTTGAGGTAAAAGGCCCCACGGGTCATAAACTTTTTTTTTTTGAAGAAAGCGTGGAATAATGATTCCATAATTGAAGAGGCTTTTACAAGACTTTGGCGTTCTCGCTTATTCATGGCTTGGGTCTAGTAATAGAAATTCCAGTAATATGTTTGGCCCTAATGCTCTTTAATATTACTTCTTATTGATAAATTAAATAGATTTATCTATAGCTCATTAAAGGAGAAACACTTCCTACTATAAGTTTTTTTTTCTTTCATGATTCGAACTTAAAATTTTTGGTTAAAATTGAAGAGATGTGATCTATCCCACCAGATCATCTCAGTGGTTAATAGGGTGAAAATCATTTATCCTCCTCAATTTTGCTTAAAAAATCAACCCCCTCAACTATGAACAATAGACATTCTTTCCCCTTATCCTATGCAATGTCTATTTTACCCTTGACATTTTCAATTCTCCATCTACGTAATATCTTTTCATATTTTACATAAAAATTATTTTTCTTAACTTAGGTATTTATATATTTTATTTAAGTTAACATTATAAGTAAAATAATTGTTTTATGAATTTCTAACAAAATTGAAACGATAAAACAAATAGTATTTGTTAATAATGGAATATTTACTGAATTATGATTTAAAATTATTTACAATATAAATTGATGATCTTTTAGGAATTTGTTATAAAATATATCTCTATTTCTATTAATTAGTTTTGTATTACCTCATTAGAATATGTTTGTAAAGTTACTAATTCTTTTTTTTTTTGGTTTTTATATAAAGCTACTATTATATGTTACTTTCACTTATATAAATAGATATTAGAGTTTTGATTATTATTTCTTATTCTGCTCATTTATTTCGTTATAGAATGTTATTGACGTATATACTCAATTAGTATTTATCATTTTTTTGTCTGAAAAATAATAAGTATTTTTTCATAGAAAATTTGTTAAATAGATTAAAAATATCATGATTTTTTTATTAAAAAAAAAGTAAAATCAAAAGACAGATTGATAATGTAAGTGTAAAATAGGCATTTTAAAAAGTTAATTAGGATAAAGGGGAGAGAATATTTATTGTTCAAAGATGAGGAGGAGTTTGATTTTTAAAGCAAAATTGGGGAGGATAAATGATTCTCAGCCGTGGTTAATATCATCAAAATATGTAAAATGACCAAATTTCTCTTAATCATTTCACAAAATCTCAGACATTCAATGTTGTATATTTGAGTGCTTGCTTGGGATTGATGTCAAACAAGGACTAATTGACACATTTGACTTTTGGAAGGAGTTTTTTTTCCTGCATTTAAGTTACCAAGGTCCAAAATTTCAAGAGCAATAGGTGTAAGATTGGAAACAGAGAAAATGCTTCTTGAGGTTGTGAGATAGAAGAAAAGAGAAATAGAAGAACATGTGAAAGAAGGAAAATTAGAAGAGGCATTACTTTCTATATTATGTCTCTAACACGTCTCTCTTTAGGGGTGAACAACAACAATAAATTCAGTGTAATTTCATGAGTGAAATATGGGGAGCGCCGAATGTACGCAGATTTTATCCCAACTTTTATAGATCAAATTAACATGTGAATATATTTGGTTGGTGATGATGAGATTTGACTCCATTAATTATATTTGCTTTGATTCCATAATTAGCAAATTGTCTTTTTATACAATCTTAGGTAATTTTTATCTCATAAATTAACTTTTAGGGTCAAGATAAATGTTTTTTATATCTAAGTTAAAATCACAAGTGCGATAGTGGTGAGATAATATTACAAAATATTGACGCCCTTCTCCAAATTTTATCTTTAAAAGCTCTACACAGACGAGGGAATTCTTTCCTTTCAAGTTTTTGTTGCTTCAAAATCATTAGTATAGTTGTTCACCAAATGTCTTGAAATCCCAAGTTGAAATCAATTATATGAATTTTCACTATCGCTCCATTTAAACTCATCTAAGATACAAACTACAATGTCTAAGATTACCAATAATAGGTATAGAGAGAAATGCCGAAATAAATAAAGTTGTTATAGAGAAGTCTGACTATATAAGAGTCATCATCGACCATGTTTGCTCCATTTAATCGATAACATACCCGCAATTTAGGAAGTATTACAGTTTTCAACATCTTGACATACAAGGGAAAAGGAATCCAAAATCTGAAATCAGAAAGAGTATCCCATGCTCCTCTCTTAAAAGATATTTAAATCATCTACGATCTGCCTGCAATTTTCACATCTTCTCCAGGGAAAAATAATTACAGTTTGAGAATCTGTCTTTGATTGTTGATGATGCTTTTCCATATTCAATCAGATAGCAAGTATAATGTAATCATGTCAGCTATGTTGCTCAAACTTTTCAAAAATGTCACTAGGTGCGCGTTAGATCCTCTAATAGTAGTACTTATTTGGAGGATCCGATACGGATATAGCGGCATTTTTGGAAAGTCCGAACAAATAACATGTAAGAGTGAAAACAAAAGACTAATCCCTAATATAGTACAAGCTAATTGAGCATTAGATTTTCATTGAAGTTTGAATAGGAACAGATTGGTCAAAATTTCAGAAGATATAAATCTGGATAGCTTTTATATGCAAAAAATACTTCATCCACTATGAATCATTGCTAGTATTGTCAAAATATGATACAAAGCTTGATATGCTTCGCGGACCGATGGCTTCATTCCCTACTTAAGGAACAATGTACTTACAAAGTTCACATGTTCTGGAAAAGCAGAAGGAACAGAAAATTCAACCAGGTTTAACAGTTGAACACCTCAAAAACTCCGAAGCAAGCTTGAGTCTTACTTCTCTATCTGACCTGCAGAAGATATACCAAGAAACAGTCCGAAATCAACAATTGGAACAACATGGGGTCGCAGAACCATAACAATTGAACAGTTAAAAAAGGAGTAAGGAAGAATGGGTCAAGCATCAAGCAAATACAAGTCTCAAAAAAAAAAATACACCCTTGCTCCAATTCTGCGCACAATACCTCGGTTTCTCCTCACCAAAAGGCTAATGATAATTTCAAAACGACATATGAAGCCAAGTAAAAGTGATTGAGTAATATAAAATTGCAATTTGCCTTTGACTTCATGTTCTATTGAAAACCTCTGGTAACTCGGCAAATTCTGGAATATTATAAATACAAGGTTACTCAAGTGGCTATCCCTCAACTACCAGAAGAGCTCCAAATCTTCCTTCTATCTGAGCTGCAGAACACCACCCACCCTTTATCATTTCTTGTAAAATCCAAGCTCTTCCCCCTTTATTCACCCTGATTACCTCATTGCCTAACAAAAAAGTTTCAGCTTCTCAATCAATAAGAGATGCACCTGTGAATCCTCACTCTCACTGGCAATGAAAGCTTGATCTAGTCCATCAAAACATGACCGTACAACGGAGCGAGAACGCTTATGCCCCTTATATTTGGCTATGAGTT
The DNA here is from genome assembly GCA_029783415.1 of Anisodus acutangulus. Taxonomy (NCBI): domain Eukaryota; kingdom Viridiplantae; phylum Streptophyta; class Magnoliopsida; order Solanales; family Solanaceae; genus Anisodus; species Anisodus acutangulus. The sequence continues at coordinate 44,240,249 of CM056507.1, forward strand.
TTACACTTCCCTCTATACTCCAAAGATGAATTTCTTGGTCCAAAGACTTATATCTATTGTCTGCGGACAATACAAATGAAGGTTTTGTTTGATCCTCCTGAGTTATTTGCTCAGCTTTTGATTCCACTCCAAATAATAGTATCATATTATCTTTACAAATAGAGACAATGTGTTTCCCATCACTAGTTATCCCCAAATCTGCTATTCTACTAATCCTATGCCCTTTCCAACACTCCAGTTCTTTCCCTTCAAGATCCCACATGTCTGAATGACTTCTTCTATTCCCAGAATAAATAAATAAATTTCTGAAAGTAATTCAATTTTACAGCATCTAGTACTATATGTTTTGCTTGCAGAAATGTAAGGTAAGGCTGCATACAATAGACCATTGTGGTCCGGCCCTTCCCCGGACCCCGCGCATAGCGGGAAGCTTAGTGCACAGGGCTTCCCTTTTTAGTACTATATGTTTTGCATGTCTTTGTGGCCCTTGTTTCTAGAATTAGACTTGGCAGATAAAGAAAATATTAAACCACCAAGAGCCACAATAAACTACAGATATAAAATGACTACGGAGTCCTTCGCAACTGAAGGTCATATGCACCAGACATATGACCTTAGTACTCCTAATATCTTTGAACATTATAATACCCCTCTATAATGGAATTGTGAGAAGTATTCACTTCTAAACATTCTTCCTCTACAACACCTTGAGATCATCGAATTACACACTAGGTTTGCTGCAAAAACTACAGGCACCTTCTTCGATTTTGTTAATGCGTGAACAACTAGTCTATGCCAGAGCCACCAGAAGGTAAAATTTCCCATTTAACAAAATGAACAGACCAAGATGGAAGGAACAGAACAATACAAAAAAGGGGCTACACAACAAGTCTACAAAATCAAGAAATGAGCTTTACAGCTTCTGTCCATAAAGTACACCTTCAAATCATCCAGCTTATATCCGTATCAAAACAACACCTTCAAATCATCCAGCTTATATATCTACTAAGAGTTACATTCTCTCATAAGTGGCTGTTCTAAGCAAAATGTGTGAAAATTCAATCTTTCAGCCTAAAAAGAGTAGCTTCAAGTATATACAGCAGATATAGGTTAAAATAGAGAGTTCTAATTGGAAAACTGATATAACATGTGAGAAAAATAAAATGTCAGAGCCAAACAGAAACTCCTCAAATTTCCCATTTGACAAAATGAATACAAAATAATAAGAGGATACACAACAAGTCGATACAAGCTCTATGGGTTCTAAATATCCTAATCAAAACTACACCTTAACATCATCCAGCTAATATATCTAAAAGGAATTCCATTCACTACATAAGTGGCTTTCCTGAGCAAAAATATGTATAAAAAATTTAATCTTTCATCATACAAGAGAATAGTTTCAAGTATACAGAGGGTTAAATAGTGAATGCAAAGTGCCATAACATGTAACAGAAATAAAATGCCAACAGAAGCTAAAATTTCCCATTTGACAAAATAAACAGAACACCACAAAATCAAGAAATGAGCTTTATGGGTTCTGTCCATTTCCAGAACCTTAACAAAACAACAGCAACAACAAACTGAAAGAAAAATATGCAAATTACTACAAAATGATAAAAAGGGTGTTTAAAAATCTACCTTTCTTGGGGGGGAAAACACCTGCCAGAAAAATGTAGTAGCAGCAATGCCATAGCCAAAAAAACTTGGGGTTAGTCCAAACAAACCCTAATTGGTCAAAGAGTGAGAAAAATGTATATAAAGAAATTTCAACACACACACGCACACTCTCTCTCTCTCTCTTTTCTTGAAAAAAAAATAAAGATTTGTTCTTTCTCTTTTATTTGTCTTAAACTACACCATTAAAGGCACAGAGTTTCAACAGTGTTGAAGATTTGTGTGTTGGGGGGGGGGGGGGGTTAAGAAGTGTTTTTTCTTTTTCATTTTCCCCAGGTGCACGAATTACGATGAAGAAAAAAGAGAGGGGGGCCAAAGTTGCATAGGGAATAAGTTTGAAACGGCTAGCACACATAGCACCAGGCAGGCAGTAGAGCTCGTAATTTTTAAAAGTAGTCAGAAATTGCTTCCTTTTTTCTCTACACTCACTCCCGATAAAAAAAGAATTGAGCCTTTATTTTTGAGTTAATTTTATCAAATGTTAGTTGATCAAATTTTAATATCTATTTAATTAGAGTCATTTGAATTAAATTACTTATTTTTAATTAAAATTTAATATTTTCTTAAAGGGTGTACAAATTGATAAATGAACACTCTTTTTAATCTGAATGGAGTAATATTTGTGGTAAAACTCTCTCCAATTTTATTTTTCTTTTATGAAAAAGTCTTTCAGCCATAGTCTATCGAAAACAGTCTCTCACCTTTTAAGTTAGGGTAGAGTTTGAGTACAACCTATCATTTTCATACTTCACTTGTAGAATTATACTGAGTATATTGTTATTGTTATTTTATGGAAAACACCTCTCTACTGTATGAAATTAGACCACAAAATTATAGGAATTATTTATGTAGTGAATAATATGGAAATTGTTTCGTAATGGGTTCTTCGCTTTGCGTCAAGCTTGTGCAGGCCTTAGTTAATTTCTTTGAGATTGATTCTTGCAAATGTACTCCTTAGGCGAGATAGTTATAGCATTACACGACTTAATACACATATGGCCAGTATTTATCATTTACGGTATCTATTTTCATTCAATCTCCTCAGCCACCTATTATACTCTAGCTGGGTAATTTCCGCCGTTTATCGAGGGTTGAACTCACGGATTTTACTATGCACTTAAAAAGCGTATTCTCTGCAAATGTGTATAGATATAAAAGTTTTCTTTGAAATTACTATTTGTTTATTTATATTTTAGAGCTGAGTACAAGATTAATACGATGAATTTACTTCATTGCAAAATATAGATGGCTCTACACTCTGATAATCATTTGAATTGCGCGATTATTGATATAAACATGATTTAATAACAATGAATCGATAACCATGATTTAATTACAATGAATCGTCAAAGCTAGATTGAGTAGAATAATATGAATAATAAAAGTTCGTATAACCAATTCAACTAATTTTGAATTAAGACATGGTTGATTTTGTATCGTTGAATCAAAAAATTACTCATCCATAATTTACCAAAAATCATGTTCCCAATTCTTCCAATAACAATCTCCTCAATATAAAGTACATAACATTATAACCCTGTAAAAGAAATCTATAAAGGGAACAAAATTTATAAAACCTTCCCTTGATATTCAAGCAAGGTGAAGGGTGTCAGTGGGTGAAGATTTGCATAGATCCATAACTTAAACAGCCTAGGCCACTAGTCACTTTTCGGCTCATTTTCCGAAAAAGGCGTTATGGAATTTATTTTTTATAAAGAAACTCCAACTTGTGAAATTTTAAACTCCATAATGACCTTTTTTGCAATTACATGGGCTGAAAATCGCTATTTGTGAATTTTAATCGTTGCATTTTCAAATGTGATTTTAAGTTTATGTGTTATGAATTTTAGGACTAGGCGACAATTGGATCCAGAATAGCTAATTTACACATATTAAGTGAATATTTTAACACAAATACAGGGTCTAAACCAAAAATATTATGTTATGCCGAACATGTAACGTCAATGGCATCCGACCTGCGCATGTTACACTTCATATAACAAGCTTTTGAGTTTGTTCAACTTATCATTTTCTAGTAAACAACAGTATTCGCCCCCAGGGGCACAGGCGAGTTGGTAAGTGGCAAAATGATTGGGGTACAACCACTCCGACGTCGCGGATTCGAATCCGTGTGGTGACAGTCTTTGCTGAAATATTGCAAGGGTTGTTGCTAGGTTCGTGTCCCGTTGGTCCTCTCCCTTGCAGGGTTGCCACTCGCGCATATCCTTCGATTTACATCCCACCTGGCCAAGAGGCCTCTGGTACGGGGGGGTTTCGCCTTCGAGACTTTCCCCTCCACAAAGTAAACAACAGTATTCACTCAAAAAGGATGTGTAAAAGCTTCAACTATATCAGTTATTATCACTCTGTACCCTACCCTTGGGATTTTATTCAAGAGGGAAGTCATAAAGCATATACCAGTTCAACAACAACAATAACTACTTTCAGTACCAATGTCGGGTCGGCTATATGATTTCCACTTTCATTTCAACTCATCAATTCATGATAAATCTTCATATACCAATGCGGTCAGACAAAATAACCTTCCCAAGAGAAGCCTCTAACCCAAAACCTTGTACATAATTTAGCAAATGAGAGGTTGAATGACAAGAAACAATAAAAATATTTGAAGGGAAGTAGGGAACATAAGCATGTCTGAGTAACAGTTTAGCAAACATAAATCAGCAAGCTATGATTCATATCGCGCAATGTGTAACGAAAGGTTTCAATTATTGCCATGGTGAAGCAAGAATTCTTGAACATACACATTTGAATGTAAAAGGCATAAATCTACCAAATATCCAGCAGTTGGCTTAGATGAGAACTTCAAGACTAGTTTGCATGATGAAGGTTAAGCACGAGAACTTAAAAGACCTTAAAATTTAGGCCACTTCAGAGTAGAGCTCAAGATATAAACCCCAATCAACATAACTAAGAAGTGAAGGCAAAAGATCAACCGAATATATTAGCGCTCAGTAATTTCATTGCAGCACCTCGTTTATCAGGTCCGGGTACTTCAAAGAATATACCACCACCTCTTCAAAAGACACATAAAATACTGACAGAGAGATCTTTTCTAGTTTCTCCAATGTTGAATCGAATTTTTCAAAGTAGGCAAGCACCGGTCATTAATCCAACCGCCTACCCGCCCGCCTTATACCCGCCCCAAGCCCAAAATATTAGCAGCCCATAAGTCACGACAAGTCTCTCATTCTTCAACAAAACTCAAAACCCTACGCCTCTTCATTCCTTCACGCCTTCACGCCTCCCTCTCTCTCGTTTCCCTTCACGCCGTCTCTCCTCCCTCTCTCATTCTCGACGCCTCTGCCTTTTTCTTTAAAGGAAAAATCACAAACTTTTTTCACGAACCACCTCGACATCTCTGCCTTTTTCTTTAAAGGGGATGTTGATGTACTTTGGGGTTGTCTTGGTGAGGTCAATTTTTGTGCATTTGTTAAGTTTTACCTATTGGGTTTGTGGAGTTCAATTGAAAAAGTTGAAAAATTTTAGCTTATATAGCTGAAATAATATCTGAGTTTGGTCTACATTTGTAATATATAGCTATTTGGGTGGATAATTTTTAGGTTTTCTTGATTCTTTGTTGTAAGGGGGAAGAGGTGAAAAAAATGGGAAATTCTGATGGTGAAAAAATCCGAAATTCTCCTCCCTCTCTCCCAAAGAAAATGAGAATGTAACGGTATTGATTCTTGACTCAAATTTTTGGGATAATTTTTGGAATTTGAATTTTTGGGATCATGCTGATCAATAATTGATCACAAATGAATTGATTACAAAATATGGCAAAGTGGTACAGTGCAGTGGTATTGGCGGGTGACGGATATCCACTTGGGTGGTGGAGCGGGTGTGGATTTAGGAATATACCCGCCTAGGCGGGTATGGATGTTGAAAATTGTACCCGCCACGGGTGGCGGGTATAAAATTTTCTGGCGGATACGAGTGCGGGGGAGGGGGGTACCCGCACCCGCCCAGCCCCAGTTGCCATCCCTTCGGAAGATACAGCCACCACTGGTAAATCTACTTTGCCACTCGGAGATTTTACCTTATCCTCCACTGAAATACCATTAATATGGCTGTCGACATCTCTTTCAGTAATCAATGTTTCCTTCTCCTCCAACTTCTTCTCTAACTCAGTCACTTTACCCATCATTTCTATTACCCTCTTCTCCAACTCATCTTTCACTGTATGAAGTGCCGCCTCCTCCTTTTTCCACGCCACGTTCTTGACAGTAGCTTTTAAATCCTCGATCTTTTTGTTCAAACCCCTAATTTCTTTTTCCTTTCCTTCTATTTCAGCTCTCTGATCTTTTTCACTAGCTTCCAGTTTATCGACTTTCAACAATAACAAATTCCTTTCACCCTCAATAGCGATCAATTTCATGCCTTTCTCATTTTCGCTACTCTTTAACACCTCTAGAGCCGATTTCAGTTTAGATAACTAGGAATTCGATTCTTCCAGATCGTTCATTGCGGTTATGAGATCGTGTTGCAGTCGAGTTTGTTCGCCCTCGAGTTCTGCTGCTCGGGCAGCTACGGATCCTAAAGCCTTATTATCTGACTCAAACTTCTCGGCTTTCTTCTGCAACTCGACCTTTTCATTCTGGAGGATCTCCTCAATCGAGTGCTTCGATTTCTCCATTCTCTCTTTGATGACTTGGTTCTCATGAAAAAGTTGATTATTTTCTTGCTCTAATGTGGCTATTCTTCTGTGTCAGTGGAGCGTAGCTATCTTCTGTGTCAGTGGAGCGGTTTTTAATGCAGCATCGGATTCTTCCTCTCCTTCGATCTCCACCGCATCATCAAAAACATCCCCATTGGCAGCATTCTCATCCGCCATAGTTAAACCTGAAACTAATCCAATAATATTCAACAACAATAACAACTGCTACGTCCCGGTCCCAAATAAGTTGAGAGTCCAAAAATGTTCCTCTCAATCAATAAATCCAGAAAAATAAAACTTCAAGAAAAATGAGTTACATCCAATTCACTGACCCAAAAAATGAGAACTTTTCGAAATCACCCAATGATGAATTAATTGGAAATTTTGAGAAACCCCCAATTCACTGACCTAGAAATGATTTTTTTTTTAAATCACTCAATGATGAAAACAAAATTAATTGGAAATTTTGAGAAACACCCAATTTACTGACCCATAAATTATTATTTTTTCATATCACCCAATGATAACTAAATTTATTGGCTCTATTACATGGAGTTCAATTTACAAAATACAGAATTATCCTTCCTAGTATGTATTTTACAAAAATAGCATCTACCCTTCAATCCCAAACTAACAAGATCCTCAATAACCATTTCATTTCAAATATGTACTTATATTCTGCAATTTCAAAACCAAAAAAAAAAAAATCGCTTAATGTAAATGCTAACCTGATAAACGAAGAATGTGAAAACTAAATTAATTGAAAAAATTAAGAAACAAAAAGAAATTGAAATCACCATATGATGAAAACTAAATTAATTGGCTCTACTACATTGAATTCGATTAACACATACAGAATTCCCCTTCCTAGTTTGTATTTTACAGCACTAACATCTACCAATCATTTTAAATATATAATTAAATTCTACAGAAAATCAAATCAATAGCAAAAATGGAAAGAAAAAAAAGTGGAATTTTGAATGCTAACCTGAGAAATGAAGAATGTAAATTCGATTCGACAATTAGGGTTTTGGCTTATTACTGTGTTTGATTTGATTCTAAAAAAAATCACTTTTTTGTGCTTATTGGAATATCAAATCTCAAAATGATGGACATAAAGCCCAGCTACCCAAAACCCACAAAATACCATCCAGGGCCTAAATTTGAACAAATGGGCTTAGTTTCGTGTCGTTATTCAGATTTTGTACCCCATTTTGACAGTTATCCCGTGTGATATATAGGTCCGTAGAAGCAGCTATTAATTTTTATATTATGATGGACTGTCTACATTATATTTTTTGGGGTATGACCTTTCCCCAAACCCTGCTAGCGTGGGATGCTTTGTGCATCGAACTGCACAAAATAAATGTGAACAAAAATAATCTTCAACTTCTTTTTGTATCAGAACGCTCAAACTTCGGCTAACGAAGCTGCCTTGAAATCCTATCAAATTGTCAATGATTTACTTAAATTGTAGTCGTTTTACAATTCTTATTGTTAAATTACCTTGAAGTCCTACTGAATTGAAAAAATTTACTTATTACTGCTTACAACGACTATTGTTGAAGTACCTTGAAATCCTATCAGATTGTCAAGATTCACTTGTAATATTTTATAACGCGTACTAATGAGTCGCCTTCAAGTCTTAGATGGTTGTCAAAACTTACTTGTAACCGTTTACAACATGTATGTTGAAGTATCTTGAAGTCTTACTGAATTGTCAAGACTTACCTATAGCTTTTTACCGTATATGTGGTTGAGTTGCCTTATAACCTTTTATGACATATGTTATGAATTACCTTAAAATCCTAAAATTTGAAGCTTTGTTCAAATTTTCACAAAATCTCCCGAATTAACATGAATTCAAAATCTTATAACTTTATCTGTACAAAGACATAACGACAATTGCTTTATAAGGAAAGTGTGCTCTTTGATCCATTAATTTTTTTCAATATTAGTTATTCATATTCATTGAACACTAATGTTTTGTGTCTATGAAATTTGAGAATATCTCTCTCACACACACACTTTATTGCTTTTAGTTAACATCCTTGATAAATTGACATTTCATCTCAAGGTCAAAGAGAATCTTAGTTCCCTAAAGACATCCTTATATGTAAGGTCTCATGATGTTAAAAGCTACCTTTTTCATTTCCTAAATAAGATTTCTAACTTCAGACAAATTAGCATTTTGCTCTTAAATACAATTCATCCCAACAAAATAACTTAATTAACCAAGATTAAGTATGTCATTACATGTTTAATTTCTATATGTTGATAGTGTAAAATCAAATTAACAGTTAAAAAGGTCATTTTAAATCGATAATTAAAAAGATACACAAAATTCTTAAACTGAAAAACACTAATTACGTAATAAGTTATATTGTGTATTCTATTTTGAATGCCTCATAAAAGTTACTAAATAAATAAGGGATTTCTAATGGTTACATTTTTTTACCTTTGTTTATTTCATCTCAATGTATTTGACAAATTAAAATTATCTATATTTTATAGGAAATTTTTTATAATTGACTATACTTTGGATTTTTTAGGCATAGCTACACTTTTGCTAATTACATTTCGTAGTTACAGTAACTTGTATTCATATTCGGTTGTATTCAAGTAAATTGTATTCAAATTCGGATGTATTCCAATTCAGTTGTATTCGATTCGGTTGTTCATTCCTAACTACTTTTACAATGTATTCAATTTATTATATTTAAATTCAGTTGTATTCAAACAATATAAATTAAAAAAAAATAGGGATATTCAGTTGTATTCATTCGTATCTACTTTTACATTACAGCCAATTTATTATATTTAAATTCAATTATATTCAAAAAAATAGGGATATTCAACTATATTTAATTCATTATATTCATTTGTATACATCTCGTATTCAATTCACTATATTCAAAACACGGAAACAAACCTACCCAAAGCAGTAAAACTGAAGTGTACTTTGTGTGATACTGGCATACTGCTACAGAGCATCTTAAGAGAGGTATTTGTCTCAATTTCGGATCCGTTTTAAGGCCTATTACACAATTACCTCCTTTAGCTTCACCTTCATCACAGAATCATCGCAAAAGAAGTTCATCAGTACAAACTGGTACTGCTACTTCTTCAAGTTCGCAACAATTTGGACTCTTGAATGAAATGGGCTATGTATTGTAATTATTTCAAATTATAGCTACTAATGATAAATATTAATAGATGTTAGTTATGTCATGTAAATATTCTTATTTTGAAACCAAACACTTATATTTTATATATAAAAAGAGAACTCATAACAATATCGTATATGATTCCCTTTGAAAATGGGGTTCAGGTGTTTGATTTTAGTTATCAACAGGTAATATCGAAAATTTATTCTTATTTGATGTTTATATCAAACTAATAGATACATGATATGTGTTTGCATATACATTTTTAACACTTAACAATAGTTAATGATAAAAACACACGTGCAAGTTTTCCTGCATATGGCTCGTTCGTGCTTTTCGAGTTTCAGGAATGATTCTATCAGTGATTATGTACCAGGCTTATCTAATGAATTGAGTTATCGCACCTGTGTTTAGACGCACGACATATGTTTGCATATATATTTTTAAAACTTAATCATTGTTAATTAATAAATATTTTCACCTCATTAAATAATTTAACTATGATAAACTTACATGATTTGGTGTAAACTCCGGGTGCCGATAAATACCTTATCCGCACACAATGTTTACACCGAACCTATGTATGACATATATTTGCATATAGACTTTTAAAATTTAATCATAGTTAATTAATATATAATTTCATCTTATTAAATCGTTTAATTATGATAAACTTATAGAATTTTGATATAAACATCGAGTGTGGATAAATATTTATGATGATTAGTTAATATACATTATTGCCTCATTAAAATTATTTAATTATAATAAATTTATATAATTTGATATTAACACCGGGCACATTTTTACAAGATATAGTTGTTTAGATTAATTTAATCTTCTTATAGATACGTCTAAGACGAGAAATTCCCAAACAGTTATTAATATTAAATAAGGTAGTTGCCAAATCTTATACGATGTGTGTTAACTAAGTCAAAGATAACTATGGGGTTGCTTTCGTCCTAAAGTTTGACAAGGATATTATGTATCTCCTATAGGCTATACTTTTGTCGTTTTTCATTATATGAATAAGTGGTCCATCCACATTTTATGGCCTAATTTAATTAAAATAAATACATAATTATTGTGATCGTGATTATAATGAATAATGATATAACTAGATAAAACTTATAAGTATGATATTTTGAATATTAAGAAGGAGAGAATTAAGAGAGGATTATAACAAGTTTACAAGCTTTCATCAAATTATTTACGTGTTACGGAAATACTAAAAATATTTATAAGTTTAAATTAGTCATAAGTTGCTCTTTCTCAATTATGGTTTTTTAGTTTGATCAAAATTTTAACTATTTTATCCATATATTTTTTTGTAATTTTCAAAACAAAATCCTTAAGTCCCTTCCCAAGCCATTTTCGTCATTTATCATTTTCATGTAAAAATACTTTTAAAATTTTAGTTTTTTAGTAAATTAAACACATCTAAAGACATTCCAGATATTTTTTTTTAAATATTTATTTTATTATCTTTTTACAAAACATATTAACTACTTATTATCTGTCTAACACTTCGATTTAAATACATAGTTGCTTATTTGTAAAATCTATTTTAGCACTTAAAAATATTACTACTCAGTTGCTTTTAATTAGTTAAGCCAAAATGACTTTAAAGCAAGATAAAATAATGATTTTTGGCACAAATATCCATATTTCGCGTTATTTTTTCACTAATTCGTAATATTTAATCGCACCTTTGTGCTGAAAATATCGTATTTGAGCTTATGTTATTGTGTTTGCGATGTGAAAGTGCGACGAGCAAGAATGAATCAATTTCGAGCTTTTTAGTGAAGTTTGAAAGCATTGTGCACGAAGACAAAACCACAAGAGGATCGCAAACACACTTGGAGAAAAAAATCACTAGAGCATCCGCGATGGGCCTGTGACGGGGGTGCAACATGCATGTCCTGCTTTTGAAATTATTTTGTGCATGCGCGATGGGCCTGCGGTGCGGGGGTGCCGTGTGCAGGTCCATCCTCTGAAGATATTTTGTCCTTCCACGATGGATCCGCAACGCACACGTGCCGCACGTTGACGACCAGTTTTTCCATTTTTTGGTCTAATATTTGGGGACTTAACTCTAACCTATAAATACAAGTTTTGAACGTGTAAATGACGACTGGACATTATTTTGAAGATGTAGAGAACGTTTGAAGCTCTTGGGGAGATTTTACCATCAGTTTATCTTTTTTCTTATTTTTTTTCATCGAATTAATATTTTAAAACGTTGTTATGATGCGTTGTATGAATATGAGTGGCTAAACACTTTAATTTTGGGATTGTGATATTGACATGGAAGTTGTAGTTTGACAATCGTTTCTATCTATTAATTTTTTATTATTGAGTTGCTTATTTATTCTTGTGCTTAATCATTTAATTATCTGGCCAATAGTTGAACCCTATTTGTGGTGCGTGAATTGAATTTGAAAAAGAAAATTTGCATACATAATAAAAATAAATAGAACTTGTTTGTGACTCCAAAAGGATAATCAGTTCGCTAATAAGGATAAAGATATATCCTTTAGCCTAGCTTATTTTAATATGGAGATTCAAATGCGTTCTTATTATTTTCTAATGATCATAGAGATCCAAAAGGACAATCGGTTCACTAATGATGATAGAGATGTACCCTTTAGCGTAGCTTAGTTGAATACAGAGATTCAAATGTGTTATTGTTATTTTTTAACGAACATGGAGATATAGACGTTAGAGTAACTTGAATAGACTTGTAAGCAATTCGAGAGATACTCATAAAGTTAATATTAACATGTCAACTAGTAACTCAGGAAATAAATAGATAGAATGGTTAGAAAGCTAATTGAATTGTTAATCGCCATAACCCTGGAACTCTTTCTCAAATGATGAAACTCAGGTCTCGATGCGTTTGAATTATTGTTTTACTATTTGTTTGCAATCGATAGTTTAGTTAAATTAAAACTCTAAAATTATTACTCTCTTGAATAGTTACACCTGAACTTAGATTAGTTAAACAGTAGAAAGTATAAGTCCATATGGGTACGATATATGGACTTCAATCCTATATTACTTGTACAGTCACGTATACTTACCTGTGCATTTGGGAGCAACAAATAATAATCAATTCCCCCACCCCTGATCTCCCCCAAGCAGAATATCTAACGCGTTAGTTATAGCACTGCACAGGTCGTTACACCTCCTTATTTTTTTCCTCAATAATAAATGCATGAACACATAATTTATGATTTTATGTACATCTGCATATGGAATCATTTAGAAAATATTAAGAGCTTTCAAAAATATTCATTTTAAAACATCACATTAACTGCAAATGTGTTTCAATTAATGGACTTATTTATAGAAAATCACTTTGCTAATCACTGTTGAAAAACTGCGAATTTGTTTTTTTTTCTTCAAATGAACAGTTACTTAAAACTAGTTCATGTAATATGTGTGGATAATCATGTATAATTCTTAAGTTTTTTTAATAGCTACAATTACGCAATAACTTCCAAAAGCACGTCAACTTATACACCGTTAGTAATTGAATCCATGTCTATTTTACAATAAATTAGTCAAAAATTCAGTGTAGATCATTATTTGTTGATGTCATCATTGTAAATTATATCATTCTATAATTCTATAATCAAGTAGAATGATCTTTCTCATTTTATGAATAATGAGAATATGATATGACATCAACTGGCAATAATTCTCTATATATTACATTCATAATAATTCTCTCATTGCCTAAAAGAGCCAAAAACACTAGTGTACTATATTGCAATTAACACTTTCGATGACATGCAAAAAAGTGTCAAAATGACTATAATTGACATTACTCTACATTTAGTATGTTTACTATACAAGTTAATTTTCTAATTTGGTTATTAATTCTCGATAATTGTACTATCATCATTTTTACAGAGAAAAAAAAAGTATGCTACATTGGTGGTGGGGTGCTTTGCCGCAACATTATGCTTACAGCAGATTGGGAAAAAAAAAAGGAGAAGAAGGATGTGGGGTCAGGAGAGTGAATAGTTTGTCTAACTTTATTTATAATTTTTTTTTTTTGATAATTCAGGTTTCCAGGCTTGCGTCTGACTACTTTACTGGTATTACCCAGGCGTCCTGGAGGTAATAGCACCGGTCCTTCAACAACTATCACCAGGTAAATCGCGGGATGTGCTCCGGTGGCCAGTTTTCTGAGAGCGTACAACTGATCAATGAGACAAGGTCAAATTCCCAACATGCAAAATTTCTTCGTGCTTGCGGGGAATCGAACCCACGATGTCCCATGCCAGAGCGCCTTATAGCGCCCAGGCTTTGCCACTGGACTATGCCCCGGAGGACTGTTTGTCTAACTTTATTTATCATTAATAATAACGCCATACACTTAATTTTTATTTTTTGGTTCAAAATGAGTATTCACTTATCAAATCAAGAAATAATTAACCTTATTTTTTAACAATTTTCCTTATTAAGTGTTAGATGACCAAATTTTAATTAAGGACATTTTAATTAGATTACCTATTTTTGCTTAGGAGTGTAATATTTTCTTAAGGTGTGTGCAAATAACTAAGTGAACATTCTTTTGATTAGGAGGAAGTAGTATATTGACTGTATTTCTTTATGACTTCTTAATTTTTATTATTATAATAAATTAATCATACAATACCTGTTATTATGACCCCTCTAAACAAACACAAATTTATATATGACTCATGAAGCGTGGTAAAATGGTTTAAATCCTTGCTGAATCTACTCGGCATGAATTGGAATACTCAAATTAATGAATTTAGAATGTCAAATGGTTAAGCTGAAGAAAAAAATTACTACTAGTTAACTTCCTCAAAATAGATGAATAAAATCTTATTCACATCCAGTAACACGAAATTAATGAACACATGACGTGTCATTTTCACATTGCTTGAAGCAATATAATTATAGTTAACAAGTGTATATTTTCACTTTAATTTATTGCTCGAATATATTAAATTTTAATTAATTAACACCGAGCGATAAGAAATTCTCATCCATTCCAATTTAATTTCTATATACTAAACCATGGGAGATTTTGTTTACGCTATGTCATTAAAAGTCAACTAATGATTATTGTATGCATTCCGTATAAATGAGTAAGAAAAACGTGAAAGATACGTGAAAAATAAGTTACTTATGTAACATGCTATATACGTGCAGAAGACCTTTATACCTATTATTTGTGGATACAAAATTAAGCCCCATCCATATCATACTACAATCGAAATTTATATGTTAGTACTATATTAATGAAGTTAACTTTTTTCTATATTAATTTTCTAAACTTTCTTTTAGTTCCGCTAACTATAACAAATTATGTTTTGCAGCAATTTCACAAAAGATTAAGGAGCTAATTGAATTTATATTTAAATTTAGAAAAAAAATGATCAATTATGTCCCAAATTCCATGTTTAATGGACAAGAGGAAATTAGCAATGCTTTATCATATGTGAGAAAAGAAAATTAAATCTTTTCATCCACGTTGATCTATGCATATCCTAATCCACTTCTTTTTTTTTACTGATGAGGTGAGTAACATGTATATCATTTTCGTTCATTCCTATTCTAAAATACAATCTATTCAATCTCATGTACCTACTCTCCTGTTTGGTTAAACCATAGAAAACCACATCAAGAATATTAGTTACCTGCAATGAAAGGTGGTCAGTTGAATACTCCTTATTATAGAGTTATGTTATATATATATATAAGAAAATATAGATAATTTTTTTATTTTGGTACTTTGTTGGATAGCTATATTGAGCCCCCGATTACTCAGATTCCTTTGCCCAAAATCTAAATTCAGGACCTCTGATTAAGGGTGGAAATATTATATCTATCCATCTCAATCTTTAGTGGTATGACAAAAAATATATGTATAATTATGCTTGTTCCATTTGGCACTATAGTGTTCGATTAGACATTAGTTTAATAGATAAAAGAATTTTTCGGATCACATACTCTCTCTCTCCCCCCCTCTCTCTCTCTCTCTCTCTCTCTCTCTCTCTCTCTCTCTATATATATATATATATATATATATATATATATTCGACTAATTCATATTCGCTTCTCTGATTCACTTTATTTGTCGTCCTTACTAAAAATAGATGCTCCAAAATAGTTGTCATTTTAGAAAATCAAGATATAATTGAGTACATTCTTCTTATTTATTCTTAATAATACTATTCTCGAAAGTAATAAATATTGACTAATTAACATAGAACACCTAAGTGAAGAGAGATTAAATAGAGATTATTTTTTGAAGAGAGATTAATATTCTAAATGATTAAAGATAATAAATAAATGTATGACAGTCAAAACACATAATTTCTTAAGGGACATGTAAACAAAAAATGTGACAAGTAAAGTGGACCGGAGGGAGTAAGACTTTTTCCATCCCGACCATAAATTTGAGAGCATTAATTAATAATAGAAAAGTCTCATTCATTCCAACATATCCTTTAGTTGTAAAATTGACCTTATTATCAACAATTAATTATGAAAACGTCCCATATGTAAGTTCATATTTCTATATTATCATAAAATTTGATTTTTTACATCTAGTGCATTTGATAACGATCACATCGTTATTACTCCAAGACCCTTCACGAGGAGTCAAGCAAAGGAATTTCAAGATCTTGGAAAACACTTGATGATAATAGATACCTTGAATAACCTTTTGGAGACACCTACCAAATATTACAATATCATATAATGGAAGGGAGATCAATATTTGAAGGATGGAGTTACCTTGGAAGGCATATGATATATTTAGGCCTACTTAAAGGTTATTTTTGGATATTTGATGTAATATTTCGCCCTAATATAAATACTTCACTACATAGCTTATTTTGACTAGATTATGTTGATGAATAGAGAATTCTATTGGTTTAGGTGCTTTTATTGAATGTATTAGAGGTAACTAGAATTCTAATCCTAATTATTGCTAATATTTTTTTTTAATATTTATGTCTAACTTTTAACTTTGTTTGCTTCCTATTTTCAATTGTTGCACTTTTTAATTTAGGTGTTATCAGCATCCCAGCAAGTGATGGTCTTAAGCCTGGACTAAAATTAATAAGATCAAATTGTTTCACCTATAAATACTAATTGTCGGACAAATTAAAACGAAAATTTGCCACATAAAAAAAAGAAAAGAAAAAGGGACTAGATTAAAGATTTATTTTTTGCGGTCATGCTTTCAAGTTATATCTTCCTTAAAAATTATGGTAGCTGTTGCTACCCTATTTATTGGTGGATCTTTTTAATAATAATAATAATGCTCAAATACCAACCACAAGCAAACAATATTGTCATTTCCATCACATAGCCCCGTCAACGGACGCCAAAACAAATTCAATTGCAGCCAAATAGAAGAAAAAAGCAATGGAAAAAAATATAACCAAAAATTTAGTACCGTCACAAATTCACAATGCATGCATGCTTATTCTTGTCCCTTCACTTTTATTTTTCTAGAGAAATTTTTATTAATTTAAGAATCAAAATAACAAACATAAGAATATAAGACAACTCGGTATATGAAATATTTTGTATTCACGCAACATTCGAGAAATGTCGCACCTTTCACAACTCGAATCGATGATTTTTAGATCACACAACAAAAAAAAAAATACCGCCACTTATATGTTATACTTCGAATACAAATATAATATAATATATTAATTTAAGTTATCATATATTATTGAAGTATAGTATCCAAAAAAATGTTGGGGAGATTAAATATCGGATCAAAATTAACAACTTAAATAGTTAGATAAAATTTCTGAAAGTGAAGAAGAATCGTACACAAACTGCTTCTATTGTAGAGTATCGTCAAGACTTAAGATTCGTATTAGAAAAATAGAATTTGAAATTATTCTTGAAAACATTGCATGTGTTTTTTAATAGTGGAGTTGTACTTTTTGAAGTTCACTTATTATTGATAGATGATTTTCCTTTTTAGCTCAAAAGTACCACTATAGGATGGTATAAATGGAAAAAAAAATAAGAAACCTTTTAAAAAAAAAATCAACCTTTTTGGAAAATTAATCACTTTTTAGATATTTTGAAGCTTTTAAAAATAAAAAAACATTGTATAAATGGGAACCATGAAAAAAGATTTTTTAAAGAAGGATTTACATATGTTGATTATTTATTGAGTTATCAATTACATCAATGCTTATCATAAATTTCATCTATAATTAGTAGAAGTACATTATAAGAGATTATGTTTACATAAATATTATTATATCACAAAAAAAGTTTAAACTCTTACTTAAGTCTATATTGATAGTTGATAATCATAAAAAATTATAGTGGAGAAATATGTAATCTTCAATTCTGAACTAGAAATTTTCTATTTTGGATTTAAGGTATGATAAAGTCGTTTATAATAGAGTGCGTACTCAATCAATTTTTGTGTGTTCGCACTATGTCAATGAAGTCACTTTTGATAACTTACGTTCTTAATAAAAATTTTTGAGTTGAGGACTTGCGAATGAAATCATCTATAATGGAGAGGTTTTCTCAAATATGTGATTTTCCTATACAAATCTAAAATAGCCGAGTCCAAGCTGATTAAATATAGAATTATATACTCTCTTCATTTACTTTTACTTGTGTATTTTTAACTTTATACTTTCTTTAATAAATGAATATATTATTTTATTTTAATACTTATATTAATTAATGTATAGTTTTAATAGATCCAAAAATAATTTTAAAATGAATAATTAATGTTAAGAATAAAATAATTTTTTAAATTCTTATTGTGATATGTTAAATGAATAAGTAAAAGTGAAAATTTATTTTTAGTATAATGAATGAGTAAAAGTGTCGAGGGTCTATCTGAAATAGTTTCTTTACCTTCGTGGCAGAGATAATAATATCTGCATACAGTCTATCCTCCCAAGACTTTATCCTGTGGGATTACACTAAATATATTGTTATTGGATAAGTAAAAGTAAATTAGGAGTACTCCCACTATTTAACCGTCTATCTATCTCAATTTATATTGACACACTTTCTTTTTTTAGTTAGTCTAAAATAAAATGACACATTTTCTTATTTAACAACAATTTACTCACTCGGTCCCATATTAATTAGCCACATTACTATAAATATTCGTCCCAAAATACTTATACATTTACAAAATCAAGATATAATTAACTAATTTTTTTCTACTTTACTCTTAAACATTAATTATTTTTTAAAATAATCAATATTGATTATAGTGCAATTAATTTGAAAGAAATAAGGAAATATAGTAAAAATATATTTTTATTTATGAGTTCTTAAAAACATGTAAAGTGGTCAACAAATATAGACGAATAGAATAACTTTAAACTTTACATTTTACGCTTAACGAATTTATAATAAAAAATAAATATCATTTATTTATTTTAGATTATAAAATTTATTTTTTTTTAAAAAAAATTTTGACAAGCGAAACTACATTATATAGATTGATACCGAAGGAAGGTGTATTACTTTCCTTTTTAATGTTTTTGGTGTTCACTTTCTTGAGTTGCGTCCCTCCCTCTAAGCTCCAATCATTCTCTTCTCTCTCTCTCCGCCTTTTGTGTCTCGCGCCAATTTTGGTTTCTGGGTTTCTCTCTCTAATAACTCTTTCTCTCTCTAGGACTTCACTGGTGTTGAAAGTGTACGAGAAAACTATTTCCTTCTTCTTTGCTGCTCTCAATCACCTCAACTGGGACTCCTTTCTTTTCTTTTCTTTTTTTTTCTATTAGTTTTGCTTGGCAGTGTACGATCGTCCTAATTTTTGTCCAATTGCTACCGCTCCATGAAGTAATTCTTATTCCACCACCTAGTTTTAGATACCCTTTTCGATTTTTATGTCAGTAGACTATTTCTATTTTTGGAAACTTTAACTGGGTGCTTGAGTTCTTGGTTTAATTCATTGAATTTCGTGTGTTTGTGTGGCCGATTGTGCTAATTCTTTGGTTTTAGGTGTAAAAAAGTTGTTATCTTTTGTTGGGTTTTGTCTAATTTCAGTTTTCATGTGAGGTAATAATGGTGAAATCAATTGGTTGTTTAGTGTTCAGCAATTAAAGTAAATTCAGAGAACTTAATATGCTTATGGGGTTTGATTAAGTTCAGTAAAATATTTTATATTTGGAAATTTTAAATGGGTTTTCGAGTTCTTGGTTGAATTCATTGAATTTCGCGTGTTCCTGTGGCCGATTGTGTTATTATTTGGTTTTAGGTGTAAAAAGTTGTAATTTTTGTGTTGGGTTTTGGGTAATTTCAGTTTTCATGGGAGGTAATAATGTTGAAATCAATTTAAGTAAATTCGGATAATTTAGTGTGCTTATGGGGGTTTGATTAAGTTCAGTAGAATATTTCTATTTTTGGAAAGCTTAAGTGGGTGTTTGAGTTCTTGGTTGAATTCATTGAATTTCGTGTGTTTGTGTGGCCGAATATGTTATTCTTTGATTTTAGGTGTAAAAAGATGTAATCTTTATTTTTTGTGGTTTTGGGTAATTTTAGTTTTCATGGGAGGTAATAATGTTGAAATCAAGTAAATTCAGCTATAATGTGCTTATGGGGTTTGATTAAGTTCAGTAGAATATTTCTATTTTTGGAAAAATTAATTGGGTTTTCGAGTTCTTGGTTAAATTAATTGAATTTCGTGTGATTGTGTTATTCTTTGGTTTTAGGTGTAAAAAGTTGTAATTTTTTTTTGGGGTTTTGACTAATTTTAGTTTTCATGGGAGGTAATAACGACGAGACATTTGTTTGTTTGCTTATTAGTTTCAGCATTTTTTTATATGGGGTATGGTTGACCAGCAAAAAGTAAATTCAGTTTGATTAAGTTAAGTAGAAAATAATTTTTTTGATAATTTTAAGTCGGTGTTCGAGTTCTTGCTTGAATTCATTAAATTTCTTGTGTTTGTGTGGCCGATTGTGTTACTATTTTGGTTTTAGGTGTAGAAAGTTGTATTTTTTTTGGTTTTGGGGTTATTTTAGTTTTCATGGGAGGTAATAATGGTGAAATGAAAGTAGAATTCAGAGCTTAATGTGCTTATGGGGTTTGATTAAGTTCAGTAGAATATTTCTATTTTTGGAAATTTTAAGTGGGTGTTCGAGTTTTTGGTTTAATTAACTGAATTTCGTCTGATTGTGTTATTCTTTGGTTTTAGGTGTAAAAAGTTGTAATCTTTTTTGGGTTTCAACTAATTTCAGTTTTCATGGGAGGTAATAATGTTGAAGTCAATTGTTTGTTTTGTGTTTCTTTGCTAGTTTCAGCATTTTTGATATGGCGTATGGTTGAACAGCAATTAAAGTAAATTCAGAGAACTTAATATGCTTACGGGGTTTGATTAAGTTCAGTAGAATATTTTATTTTTGGAGATTTTAAGTGGGTTTTTTCAAGTTCTTGCTTGAATCCTTTGAAACTCGTGTGGCCGATTGTGTTATTATATTGGTTTTAGGTGTAGAAAGTTGTAATCTTTTTGTGTTTCGGCTAATTTCAGTCCACATGGGAGGTATAATGGTGAAATCAATTGTTTGTTTAGTGTTTCTTTGTGAGTTTTCTTATGTGATTTGATTAATTTCAGCTTTTCTGACATGGGGTATGGTTGACCAGCAAGTAAAGTAAATTCCAAGAACTTAATATGCTTATGGGGTTTGATTAAATTCAGTAAATTTTTGGTTAGGGTAGGGGTGACTAGTAAGGAAAGTAAACTCCAAGAGCTGATCTTTTCCTTTTTGTTTTTGTCTAAATTGTCGGTTCTATTGTGGTTTTCCCAAAGCATTGAACTTTAAGCTAAAAGTTAGTAGCTGAGCTTTATGTTAGTGTTTTCATTACTTATATGACGATTGAAATTGCTGGTTCAATTCAATGTGCTTCTAGTGTTTCTTTCATAGTATGGTAAAGGAATTTGATAAGTTTCAGTTGATGTTCAGTTTGGGTAGGTTTGATCAGTAGGGAAAGTAAATTCATGAACTAATCTTTTCCTTTTTGTCTGAAATTGTTTCAGTTCTATTGCGGTTTACCAAAGCATTGAACTTTTAGTTAATATTTAGTACTACAAACAACTACTTCTCAATCCCAACCTAGTTTGGTTCAACTTTATAAACTCCTCTATTTGAGCCAATTTCATTTTAGTACTCAATAAGTTGTATTGCTATAGGATTAGATCGTTCTTTAAATTTAGCAGCCGAGCTTATTATTAGTATTGTCATTTTTTATATGAATAGGTTGAGAAATATGTTACCAAAAAGATGAATAGGTTGAGAATGACATTTGTACTTCTTGTGGATTCTCTTCGTTATTACAGGCTGATTTAATGTTATGCAAGCATTATAATGGCCTCACAGTGAAACGGGTGAAAGAGAAATCTTAACTTCGTGATGATATATTGAATGGTTTCTCTTTTGGTACTTAATCCTCGATCAAGTATAGGATATTGCTCTTCCTTTTGTGTAACTGTTGGCAACTATGCCAGCAGAGTCTTTAGGTTTTTCTCTTATGCACTCAAATGCTCGTCATAGTAGAAAACGTATGTCTAATTGCAAGTTTTGAAACTCTAAATGCTATTATACTAATTATTCATGTTGGTTTGTACTTGTGTTGGAACTTCTGAGAACAGATCTTTTGTTTGTTAACTTATATATGTTAAAGACCTTTAGGTTAACTTGATGTGAACGGCTCACTTCCTGATACAAAGATGAATATGTACTGATTTTTATTTCATTCTTTGGGTTTAAGGGGAGTTTTGTGCAGGGGACTTTTTCCCATATATAACTGGTCAAAAAGACCTTTCCTAATATTATTTTTTTGAGAATGGTAACATAGACCTTTCCTAATAGTTAGCTCTCCTATATCAAACATTATTACATATTTATTGAATAAAAGATTTGCTTACATCAAGCTACATTGCCAAGCTTATTAAAAGAGTTTATCTGATATTATTTGGCAAATCGCAATGTATAGCACTTATCGTTTTAGTTCTAGGTACTTACCTTTTTGAATCATGCTTCTCATGGCATTTCATTTCTTAGTCATATTTGCAGGAATTGACTGACTAAATGGAGAAGCCTTTAAAGAAACCTATGTCAGACGACTCTGAAGGTAAAACTATTCTTTTAGCCTATGAAAAGTATACAGTTTTGGTACAATTTTTCTCTGCTCTCGATGAATTCATATGTTTCATTCTTTTATGATCCAAATAGCTGCTTCAACAAAGATGAAGAATGCTTGGACCATTCCCCTTGGATCTGCGGCATATCATGCATCAACTGATACAAGCTTGTTTTCTAGCTCATTGCCTGTGCTACCACATCCGAAATGTGAGTATAATCTTATTTCAATTATCTTGCTGGCCTTCAATTTTGGTCCAAATCCTTTTAACTTGTTTTTGCAGTAAACTTCAATGAGTCCGAGCACTATGATCAACCCATTGACGATAGCTCACCTAGCTTAATCAAGCTTCAATTGGAAGATAAAATTAAAGATCCGTTAGAAGATATTGAGTCAAGTCCAGCTGGATTCTTGCTTCCAGGGGATGAAGATGAGCTACTAGCAGGATTAATGGATGACTTTGATCTTAGTGGATTACCGACTCAACTGGAGGACTTGGAAGATGATTTTTTTGGGAGTGGAGGACTAGAAATGGAACCTGAGGATCAAAATAATTTACTTAATGGTTTTGCAAACTTAAGCATGTCTGGACATTATAGTATTCCAAATGGTGCTGCAACTGTTGTGGGGGAACACCCATATGGAGAGCATCCATCAAGGACATTATTTGTTCGAAACATTAACAGCAATGTAGAGGACTCAGAATTGAAATCTCTCTTTGAGGTAATGCTTAACTTACCAGATCCTTTATATTCGCCTCTGTAATTGGCTATCCTTTTTTTCCCTGCTTCCTTTATTGCAGTTGAAAGTGCTTGTTGTTCATTCTGTTTGTGCAAGGGATATTTTCTTATGGACGATTTCATATACTTCCTTGATCTATATTGATTTTGATGGGAGACTTCTAACCTAGTATTACTATACCTTTTTTGTAGCAATATGGTGATATCAGAACTCTATATACTGCATGCAAACATAGGGGCTTTGTGATGATATCTTACTGTGACATCCGAGCTGCTCGAACTGCAATGCGTGCTCTACAAAATAAGCCCTTGAGACGACGAAAACTCGACATTCATTTTTCCATTCCTAAGGTTTAAATCCACCCAATATGCAGTAGACATATGCTAACATAGAAGGATAGTTCTAACTAATGTTCTTTATCACTGTATCCAGGAAAATCCATCAGAGAAAGATATTAACCAAGGAACTCTTGTCGTGTTCAACTTGGATCCATCGGTATCCAACGAGGATCTTCAGCAAATCTTTGGAGCATATGGGGAAGTCAAGGAGGTATCACTTTTACTTTATTGTTCACTTGATTCTTGTGTTTATCCGCAATTCTAAAAAATTTAAGCTTCACTAAATCATGTTGTATGCAAAATGCAGATCAGGGAAACACCTCATAAACGCCATCATAAGTTCATTGAATTCTACGATGTCAGAGCAGCTGATGCAGCGCTTAAAGCATTAAATCGTAGCGACATAGCTGGAAAGCGGATAAAGCTTGAACCTAGCCGGCCTGGTGGAGCCCGTCGAAAGTATGTTCTGGTTCTTCTATGAAGAGCTTGCCTTTGTTTTCACCTTCCGTGTGTAACTTCGTGATGAAATTTATAAGCTAGCATTTCCCCCCAATTTACTAGTGCTTATGGACAGACATGCATGAGAAAAAAGGAAGAAAACTTAATGCAAAAGAAAGAAAGTAAAAAAGCAAAAAATAATCTCTCTGGAAATTCAGTATGTAAACAAAAAAAGGCAGCCCGGTGCACTAAGCTCCCGTTATGCGCAGGGTCCGAGGAAGGGCCGGACCACAAGGGTCTATTATACGCAGCCTTACCTTGCATTTCTGCAAGAGGCTGTTTCCACGGCTTGAACCCGTGACCTCCTGGTCACATGTCAGCAACTTTACCCGTTACTCCAAGGCTCCCCTTCAAATTCAGTATGTAAAAGAAGCCCTAATAATTCTATGGATGAGTTATGACAGATGTCAATGCTGCAGCCACATAGTTTGCTTTGCCCAATATATAGTACTTCAGTGCCATAATACTTTTTTTGTTTAGTAATATCTGATGATTGAATTTCACTAGAGACTTCACCAAGTTAAGTTCCCAAAAAGGTGAATTTTCTTTTTTACTTGTATAATGTACTTTAGGCTGTTGACCGTGATGTTAGTCATTCTAAGTTTTTTACTACTTGTAGAAATTTGTGATCACTTTCCTTCGGCAGAGGCTTATTATTAATTTGCTTGATCGGGAAAAAAGCATGTTCTATCATTCAGATGGATGTGGTATATTATGCAAGTTATTGACCAGTTCGGAAGAAAATTAATTTTCTTTTCATGTCTAGTTTGATGCAGCAACTAAGTCAAGAATTGGAACACGAAGAAATTCGATCATTTAGGCACTCAGTTGGATCACCGGTGGCCAGCTCTCCTCCAGGTATTTCCATTGTCGTAGTTGATGCTGTTTTTAATATTTTTAATTTTTTTGTTTAACACAACGGCTGATAAAATGACGTGATAATGGTGTTATATCCAACAGGCAGCTGGTCAAACTTTGGCAGTCCAGTTGAACCGAGCCCATTGCGAGGTTATAGTCAATCACCTGGTCTACAAAATCTCAGCCCTGTAAATGATAATCTTATGCCAGGGCTGGCTTCTATTCTTCCTGGACACCTCTCAAGTCCGAAGATTGCACCCATTGGTAAAGATCCTGCAAGGGTTGGCCATTTGAATCAGGTAACTAGGGGTGTCAAATGGGCGGGTTAAAATGGGTTGGGTTAATGACCCGCCCAAAAGTTACTTGGGCTGAAATTGGTTGGGCTAAAATGGCTTAAAAGCTGTCATAACCCAACCCGCCCCATTCTACTAAGTTCTAATTTCTTTGTTTTTGTTCTTTTATAATTTTTTAAGCACCTAACAAAACTATTTTTTTCTTCATCATGACTATATAATGTATCAAATATAAAAAATATCTTTTGAAAATATTTTGACAAGATTTCTATGGGTCAATTTGGGCTACATATCAGCCCAATTTTTAGATGGACTGAAATGGGCTGATAAATAGGCGGTCATTAACCCGCTCAAACTTAACGGGTTGGGAGGATCATGTTTTCATGGGCTAATTTTTCCACCTCTACAGGTAACTACTAGTCCAAAGTCGGTGCAAGGAGTGGGTTATCAACATTCTTTTTCAGTCCCTGAGCGGAAACCAGCTTTTAGCATGGGATCTACGTCATTTGGTAACTCTACGGCATCCGGTACTGGAACGCTTTCTGGTCCACAGTTTCTTTGGGGTAGTCCCCCGATTCACTCGGAGCGTACCGATTCTCCTATCTGGCCAACAACTTCATC
Organism: Anisodus acutangulus; assembly: GCA_029783415.1. Taxonomy (NCBI): domain Eukaryota; kingdom Viridiplantae; phylum Streptophyta; class Magnoliopsida; order Solanales; family Solanaceae; genus Anisodus; species Anisodus acutangulus. The sequence continues at coordinate 44,266,258 of CM056507.1, forward strand.
AATGGCACATCCATTTGCATCAAATGGACAAGGACAAGGCTATTTCCATTCTCATAGGCAAGGCTCTTTCCTTGGATCACATCACGTGGGGTCTGCTCCATCCGCAAATCCTCTGGATAGGCATTTCGGTTTTTTCCCGGAATCTCCTCAAAAATCATATATAAACCCACTTGGGGCAATGAACATGGGTGTTGCTCTTACTGGGAACTTTACTGAAAGTAGTTCTCCTAGCTCTAGAATGATGCCATTGACAAGGAATGGACTTATGTTTTTCGGAAATGGCTCTTATGGAGGAGCAGGAACAGTTAATGGTGAAGGACTAATTGAACGTGGTCGAAGTCGAAAAATTGAGAGTGGTGGTAATCAGATTGATAACAAGAAACAGTATCAGCTTGATTTGGAGAAGATCATAAGAGGAGAAGATACTAGGACCACTTTGATGATTAAGAACATCCCAAATAAGTAAGAATTGTCGAAATTGTAAATCAGAAACATGAGCGTTTTGGTATGATTTTTTAAAACTTAATAGTTTGTGTTTTTCTTCTTCATTTAAGGTACACCTCAAAGATGCTACTTGCAGCAATTGATGAGACTCATAAGAGTACATACGATTTCCTCTATTTACCAATCGATTTCAAGGTAGTGTATTTCTTTCATTTGTTAACATTTTCCAATAAATTTAGATGGAAAATCTCCTCTAGATCCTAAACGTTTGACTGACTTGTATATACTGAAGGTAGAACTAATTGTTTCACTGTTTTGCTGCTTCAGAATAAATGTAATGTTGGTTATGCCTTCATCAACATGGTGTCTCCTGCACACATCGTATCCTTCTATGAGGTTTGAGTTTCTTTCCTAATTCCTTTTGATTGTTGATTTTTGGTGTGTAGCCATCCCAATTTATGTGGCAGTGTTTGACTAAACACAAAGTTTTAGAAATAACGAAAAACTTTTGAAACTTGTGATCTAAAACAAGCCACAGACATTTGTGTGGCTATAAATCACCTCATTAAGTGTAAAATGAGGAGTTTAAAGTCAATTTTATTTTAAAAGAGGAAGTATGGCATTCTTTTCGGGACAGACTAAAAGGAAAAGTATGATACATAAAGTGGGATATAGGGAGTATTTATTTGGCGAAAATTTTGCAACCATTGAATGTGGTATATTTCTCTCCAGGAAAATTTTGCAATATTATATTTTTGACTCCAGAACTAATCTGGATGTTCTATATATTCTAGAATGACTTATAACCTTAGAAACTTGTGCAGGCATTCAATGGAAAGAAGTGGGAAAAGTTTAACAGTGAAAAAGTTGCGTCGTTGGCTTATGCACGTATCCAGGGAAAGGTAGCTCTGGTTACTCACTTCCAGAACTCAAGCTTGATGAATGAAGACAAAAGGTGCCGACCAATTCTTTTCCAATCAGAAGGCCAAGAGGCAGCTGATGAGGTACAATTAGTTAGAGTATAGTGTATCTTTGTATAAGTGGGCGGAGCCAGGATGTTTAGTTTATTATTTCTGGACCACAATTCATTTTATTTACTGAGTTCTGAGTATATTATTTATGCATATCAAATGAATTTTAAACACAAATTCAGAGTTTGGGCTAAGCTACTGGTGCCGAACTCGTAGCTAAAGGGGTGGCTCCGCCCCTGGCTACAAAAACATCTAGTTTGTCTGAAAACAAGTCTATCCTACACAACTGTTGTCCTCTAGCAGTACTAACATGATGTCATATGCTTATAAACTGATTACTTTTTTGGTTCGTCCAGGAAACGTTGCCATCCAGCAATCTGAATATTTGTATCCGTCGGCCTGATGGGTCATATTCAGGAGATTCTCTTGATAGCCCAACAGGTGATCTAGATGGCAGACCAGAGCTATTCACCGGAAGCAGCTGACCTTCAGCATTGTCAATGAATTTTAACTGTACTTAGAATTTCGAGTACATAATTTATAAATGAAAACCAGGAAACTGCATATAGTTACTTGTGCTAGTAGTGTCTGCTTTTTGGATCAAAGACACTCTAGAGCATGTAGGTCGAATTGTTACCAGAGTCAGAACATTTTGTATATGTAGAATGATGACTGTTGATATTTTTAACAAAGGGGGAGTAAAATAAGGTTTAAGCATTCAGCCAACATGTGAAGTTTCTCTCGGCCGATATGCTTTGCCAGTTGCAGCAATGCAGGGTCTCTCTCCTTTCTACTTTTACTATGGCTGTTATGCTTCTTGTTATGGTGGGATTCTCTTAACTAATGCATTCCTTTTTTTGTACTTGTGGGCTGTTTCATAAGTGTATAGGATGGAGATTAACAGACCCTGCATTCTTTCTTGAATCATGTAATGACTGGCTACTACTGTTGTATTTATCACATTTGTGGTTAAAATTATGCCTTTTATCTGCCTCCCAAGTACTTTTATATGTCAACAAGGCCCAAGGATGCTGTTGAAGAATGTTCGAAAAGTTGAATGCTTCTGTTGTCTCTGGAAATCAGTGTTACATATTATCCTGGTTGATGGTCAGCATAAAGATAGTTAATTATGATGAATCATCATAGTGATGAGTGATGGAGCAGGATATATAACATCTATATTGTCGATCTTAACTAGCTTGGTATTGAGGCATAGTTGATTGATTCATTATGGTTCGTCGGAGAAAGTACCTTTGAGGGATTGGTGGTCTTTTGGTTGTGTAAAGGGAATATCACCAGCAAGTAATGTTAAAAACTTTGAAACACAGAAACATAGAAGAAAATCATCTTCAAAATATATGCCTACTTTCAATAACAAGTAATATCATATTGCCAACTTACTGAGACGTCCCTTCATGAAAATTGATGATAAAACTGTATAGAAGAATGATATTTGCAGTAACAAAAATATGGCTTATCCCATTTCCATCCTTTATCTTCTCTCTTAAATCTTTGATATACTTGTGCGCATTTTTGACCAACTCCACAAGGGTATCTTCTTGGACAGATAAGGAAGAAATTACCTAATGTCTTCTTCCTCCGTTACCTAAGACCGGATTCTCAACTCACTTCATTGGCAGGCGACACCCATTCTCAACTCATTTCATAGGCAGGCAAAACTATTTTATATTTATTACCGAGTGTCAGTTGGCACACAGTTTGAAACTCATTTGATTATGGAACCTTATTCTACTCTTCTTAGATACCAATCCTTTGTTACATGTTCGAACTCGAATCATGTGCCTAATTCACATAATCACGTGTTGCGTTCTCACCATCAAACCAAAGCCCTATCAGCAATTGCTAGGAAACCATTTTATCCTTGTACTTTGATGTTGGCTATAGCATATGGCAAACAGTGACTGTTCATTAGGAAATCAGTTGGCATAGGTATGCAACAAGGCAAGTTTCTGTTACAACAGGAAATGTCACAGCTATGCCAACTTATAAGATCCCTTACAAACATGTCAGTGAACAAGTTTTTCAACACTCTTCACTATAACTGATTCTGTCTAAAGTTCTCAGATTTGAAGAGCATCAGCTATTGATCCGGCCAAACTAATAACTTGGAACGGCGCCTTATTAGCGATGGCTTTCACAGTATGAGGACATGAATCCGTGGTCCAAAAGTAAGTGAACGCTTTCTCTGAATCTTCACAACAAAAACATAGGCGACCGTCAGAAACTCAAATGATAAGTTAAGTAGATGCTAAACAAAAAGCAAGATTGATATAATTTCGGAGAGTTACCGTCATTCTTGTGAAGAAAACGCTCCCATGACCGCTTTGGGAAAATTCCATGGGTCACATAAGCACTAACTTTCGATGCACCATGAGCGGCTAAAACTTTCTGGGGTTAACCAAGCACCAAAGAAGTACAATATTAGCAACTTGTCATATGGATGTACTCATGAAAGTTGATTAGTGCCGCTTTTTAGTAACAATGCCTGAAAGGTGGAGGCGTGGATAAAATATACATGTCGTTAAGACCTTAAAAGGAGATTTCTGTAATCCAAGGATGTTATTAGTTTTGAAGTGAATGACTCTTATTGTGCACTCTCTTAACTTCCAACCTCCTTTCCCCTTTCTTTTTTCTTTTCTGGAGGGGGTGGGGGTTGTTCAATAATCCAATCTGATGTGGATTGTGGGGATCCTTAATAAGTTTGTTTCATCCAGTTATGTTTCCTTACCGTAACTATAGCCCAAAACTGTTGAGGGTAATGGCCATATGTACGTTATGGCCAATTGCGTCCAAAAATGTTGAGTTGGCAGATTATGGAAGAACAAATGGATCAGTTAAAACTTTAAGCCAAAGGAATGAAGAATACTACCAAAATACATAAATTTTTTAACTGAAAAGAGAAGGCACCATGACAAGCATCTTTAGAGGGTACAACAAAAAGATCCAAGCCGAAAGTTAGGGTTAGAAGGATAGCTTGAAATTCTTGGGTAACCTTAGATGGAGGGTTTGCTTGAGTTCAATGAAATTCAAGGAAGCCGTGAGTCACAAGAAGTCAAGAGCGCATGAAGTGCCAAGATGCGCATAACAAAATTTTTACTTGAAGAGAAGCTTCAAGACCTTCCTACTAAGGCGAAAAAACAGGATGTATTTATGCTCTGGATTCTAGGAGGATCATTGAGAACGGCAGAGCTGCTCACAGGAATAAGGAGAGGCAGTGGTTCGAATCCACATCGTGAGACCATGTGGAGAAGCAAAAGTAGCTCAGCTTGAGGGAAATTCAAGAATGAAAATTCACGCCCAGGCAAAGCTGATTTGGAGTGAATTAGGGACTTAGTTGAATCATTTAGGCGTGTAGGACTTGTATTAATAAGGTCTTAGTTGAGTCACTTAGGCGTGTAGGACTTGTATTAATAAGTGGCACATGTTTGCCACACATTATTTTGCCTTATAGGTCATCTTAATGCCTTATTTTCTGATTTCTAGAGTGGGGTGCAGAGGCATTTCCGGAAGGTTCTAGGGCTGTCTTTTATAATGAATAACTTGTTTAAAGTGTAAAGATCAGTTTAGGATGATTAACAAACATTCTCCCATGTGAGGCTTAAGAATCCCTACTGGTTCTTGAAGAACTTTCCAAATTATCCATTCAAGTGAGTGACTCAGACCAATCAGAATGATTACTCAACCAACCCAAGACAGATCCTTTTTACACCCCCCCCCCCCCCACACACACACACAAAAAACATAAATAAGCTAAAGAACACGGTAAAACCAGAGTTTCTCGAGACTAAGATTTGCAAAAAAAAAAAAATAACTAAACAAGCCAGACAAACCAAGAAAAATTAAAAGTTTCAAATGATCGTCACGTACTGGGGAGTAAACACCTTTAAGTACTCTTGACTCCCTTATCAGATATACTCCCTCTGTTTCAATTTATGTTTCTTAGTTTGACTGGGTATGGAGTTTAAGAAAGTAAATAAGACTTTTGTATCTTGTGTTCTAAAACTAAAGATATGTGTAATTATGTGCAATGTACCAAAATGCCCTTTGAATCTTGTGGTATTAAACATGCCATGTGAGATGTTGAAATTAAAATGTTATTAAATATAGAAAGTGACATTCTTTTTGAAATAATCTAAAAAGGAAAGTAAGAGGCAGGATTACCTGGCATTCAATTAGGGTACCTCCAGACTGGACCAAATCATCGACAATGACCACATGACAGCCAGCAGGATTACCCTCTTTTAGCCTAACGATTCTCTTATCACCTTCTCGCACTTTAGTGCAGATAACCTAAATAAGATAATCTGCTATTACAAAAAAGTTCAAGATTGGGTAACATGCGGTATCAAAGTAGGAAATTCTAATTTTAACTAACAGTGGGATAATCAACTAGTTGCTTGTGAAACCTCTTCCAAGCTCCATCATCAGGAAAAGCTATAACTATCTGGAAAATAAAAAGACATTAAGATATCACTACATCTCAAGGAAATTTTATTGGAAAACAAGGACAAAAAACTCACCTTTTCAGAGTTTGGAAGCAGCTGAAGCGACTGAAGCTGTCGCTTCAGCAGTGGAATTCCAGTCTCAAACAGAGGCAGCACATTATCTCCAAAATAGAACCTCTCCTGCAGAAAAAGAGAGGTATATTTAAGAGAGATGGACATGGATAACTTGAAAATCTTTAGAGCGCCTATATCACATAAAAGAATTAGACTTCGCAAGATACACAAAGCACCATTATACTGTGCCGATGCATATATTGTTCGCCAGTAATGTTCAGCTCTTATAATCACCGTTAGAAAGGTGAAATTTACAGTATAACTATGGACATTTCTGGGAAACTCAAAAAAGTGTAACCTAAAAGCCAAAATAGGATGTAATAACATGATTACATGAAAGAAGAATTGATGCTTCCGAATGATCGCAAACTCCAATTATCAATTAAATTGAAGAATCTTAGACACAAATAGCAAAAGTGACCATCAGAATGCGTGAAGAAATAAATCAACCTGCAATGCATGTATGTCATAGATAACTAGGCTGGTGGGACCACCCCTTGATATTGGAATATTTGATATTATTCTGGCCATGGTAAATGCAGTAGCCACATCTCCTTCTTCTTCCATCCTCTCAAAGGTACCGGTTGGAAAAAAGGGTAACACAAGTGTAAATGAGGCGACAAAGAGCCTTGGAAGTGCGAATATCACAGAAAGCTGTTCGAAGATGACTGCAGGTGAGCTGAAAGATGCTAGAAAAGCAACATGCTGCCCACGAATATCATGTGCATTGTTTATAAAGAGATTTGGGAAACCATCAGCAAAACTCCTGGCACACGAATCCATATTGGTTAGCATTTATTCGCAGGAAAGAGTCAATGCACCAACTATGGTACAAATACAACAACATACCCAGTGAAGTCCCACAACGTGGGGTCTGGGGAGGGTAGAGTGTACGCAGACCTTACCTCTACCTTGATAGGTAGAGCGGCTGTTTTCGAGAGACCCACGGCTCAAGACAAAGCATAAGCACAAGCAAATCAAGAAAATAAGTCATGCTCGCGCATTATGGAAAAGAAGCAGTAACTAAAGCAGGTACATAAGATAAATAAAGTACATTAAAGAACACATAGCAGTAGAAATCAAATGCTACTATAAAGTACTACTGCGCCTAGTATGCTAGTCTAAGTGGCCTACAATAATAACACTACAACTACCAGTTTGTAAGCGTAAGTAGGGCTACGCTCGACTACCTACTACCCTTCTACCCTAATTCGTGTCAATAATAACAGAAAATGACAAAAATAGTCCCTTATGTTTGAAGGTAGGTTAAAATAGTCCTTTAAGCATGCACTTAACAATTTTGGTCCTTTAAGTTTGCCAAAGTTAACACTTTTAGTCTCTGTCAAATATTTATCGAACTCTGTTAGATTTGGCGGTAACTTCTGACAAACTTAAAGGACCAAAACTTTTAAGTGCATACTTAAGGGACTATTTGAACCTAACCTCAAACAGAAGGGACCATTTTTGTCATTTTCTCGTATAACATCACTTTAAAATTATTAGTATACCAAGTCAAATGCTATAGCATACAAATTGCCAATTGAAGGTCTGATTATTTGAACAATTGCAGAATAAGCAGGAATTCGATAATCGAACTTTTGTGTAACCAATGCAAAAATGATGTTATAACTTGTAACCCTTTTCCCTTCGCCTGATTATTGTTTAAAACATTCATCATTTTTACTACTAAACTTTGGCGAAATTTAGATCTTGCTGTGTAACCAAGAAATCCTGAGGGCCTGCTGATGCACGGTTCGGAACTCGGTGGGTAATGGGCTCGCCACTCTACCGTTCTCTACTTAAATACCAGACTTTTGTCTGGCAGAGAATGCGAACCCGTGTCATGTGTCTAACTCACACATCATGCGCCCTCAGAGGGACCAAATTTAAGGTCTTGTTATGCCATTCCTCAAACTTCAGCCTATGCAAGTCTAGCAAAGGATAACGAGTCTAAAAAATCAAGATAAATGAAGAGGGTCGCAGAAGGTTGATGGTCATCATACACATAATCAAACAATTTCCTCAGCTAATTTTACTACTCAAGCGTTTATTTTCACTCTCCACTAGAAAATGAGGTCTATGTATCTATTCTTTAGTCTAAGACTATACCCAATTTTTATTTCCTTCATTTTACCCTTTTAACGAGAGCATCGTCCATCTTAATACAGAAATTGAGTCACAAGTCCCCCCCCCCAAAAAAAATTCCACAAGAAAAAGGAGGAACCTTGGTTCAATTTGACGGGGGGGGGGGGGAGCTACAACTTTGCCTACACCTGTTTTTGCGTTTGCAAATCCACTATATGCATAAATAAGAACCTAGTAAGCTGCCTCTGATTACTTATTTTGGATTCGACCCACATAATATTTTGCAGCACCCAAATCATAGTAGTATAGTGATTGATTTAGGTCTTCCCTCAGTGAATTCTACAACTCAAGCATCTTTGTTTCACACTCCACTACAAAGTGAGTTCTATGGGTCTATTTGCAAACACCCAAATCAAATTTCCTTCATTTAACCCTTTTAACATGAAGCATCTCCCATCACAATACAAAATTTGAAACCCCCTATGTTGCTCGGACTTGGGTGCGGGTGTCGTATACGGGTACGGATTTAGAGGTAGAATTCGACATGATCTAAATTTTAAGATTCGTGGGTACGGATCCAGGTACATATACGGGTGCCGGAATTCGGCAAAAAATAATTCAAAATTCTAAAAATAGAGTTATAAAACCTAAATTATGAGATATTATGTGGAAAACTCGAGGAGAAATATTGATTAAAGGAGAATCTCGGAAGGAGATAAAAGGAAAAGGAGTGACAAAGAAATTTCAATATACAAGTTCATGTTATTTTATTTTCTTCAATTTCACCATTGAATCTGTCCGGAATTTCTCCCTTTCTTTTGGTCAAAATACCCAAAATTGGTTGACCAGATCAGGTACGGATCCCACACCCACACCCATGTCATGTCGACACGGGTGCAGCACCGAAAGTGAAGAGTCCGAGCAACATAGGAAACCCCACGCCTCCCCAATAAAAAACTTTTAACAAGATAAAGGAGGAACCTTGGTTCCATTTTAGATTCGACCTCTTAACTTTTCGCAACAACACCCAATTCATATTTCCTTCATTTTACCCTTTTAACATAACATCATATCACAATAAAGAACTTGAATCACTCCCAAAAAAACAGAAGCTTCTAACAATAAGAGGAACCTTGATTTTATTTTGGATTCGACCCACTTAATGTTTTGCAACACCCAATTCACATTTCCTTCATTTCAAAACCATCACAATACAGAGTTTGAATCACCCCCCAAAATATAGAAGCTTCTAACAAAAACGGAGGAATCTTGATTCAATTTTTCCATACCCACTTAATTTTTATACATGAAACTCAAGTAAAGATTTCGAATTTGCTTATATAGCAAACTGATGATACAAAGACATAATAAGAGATATAAAGGGGTGGGGATGAAAGAAAAGAACCTCCAGTTAATAGAATGGAGGAGAATAGGATCGGATTCAGAAGCAAAAATAATTTATCAAGAACCCAGTAAACTGCATTTTCTAGAATCTAGAGCCCATAAACGCAAAATCCTAGCTCGTCACTAATTTTGGATTCGACCCACTTAATTTAACACAACACAACAACAACATACCCAGTGTAATCTCACCAACTGGAGTCTGGAGAGTGTAGGATGTAAGCAAACCTTAACTCTACCTTTGTGGGATAGAGAGGCTATTTCCGATAGACCCTCGGCTCAATAGAAAAATAGTCAATGCAGGATTGCAAGGAAAGTAAGACAGCAAAATATCAAGATATAAAGCAAATCATATTTCCTTCATTTTACCCTTGTAATATGACAACATCGACCATCCCAATTTTAACAAGAAAAGGAGGAATCTTTATCCTATATTGGATTCGACCCACTTAATTTTTCACAACATACCCAGTGTAATCCTACAAAGTGGGGTCTGGTGAGGGTAGGGGTACGCATAACTTACCTCTACCTTTGTGGGATAGATAGACTGTTTTCGATAGAACTCAGTTCAATAGGAAAATAGTTGATGCAGGATTGCAAGAAAAATATGACAACAAAATATCAAAAAACAAAGCAATTTAAAGCATTTTATTCTATTTTGGATTCGACCCACTTAATTTTATACAGCAAAGAGATGATACAAAGACATAATAAGAGATATAAAGGGGTGAGAGGAGAGAAAAAAACTAACCTCCAGTTAATAGAGTGGAGAAGAATAGAGTCTGATTCAGAAGCAATTTTGCGAGCAACATCTTCCATCTCAACACAGTAGTACAGAAGCACTTGCTTCTTCTTCTTTACTGTTTCATTCTCCATCTTTGCACCGTGCAGAGAGAGATTTGTCAACCGTGCAGGAGAGTGCTATTTGTGTGTCGTTTAAGGTTTTTGCCAGCACCGGAGGGTTGAGTCATCCAACAATTTGGTGCAGTTGTCCTTTACTGCCCAAGTGAGAAAATGACAAAAAAGGTCCTCTATCTTTGCATGGGTTCAAGATAATCCTTAATAATTTTTATCCTTTAAATTTGTCAAGAGCGGCCACTTTTAATCTATAAAAATTATTAGCCAAACTCTGATTAAAAAATTTGATCAGAATAGTGGTAATATTTTTTAACCAAAAACAACAGAAAAAATTCTCAAACCCCCAAAAAACGCTCTTATACATAAATTGCACCTCAAAATATTACATCAAATTCTTAGAATAGACCAAGAATAATATAAACTATAAAAATTGTACTTCTAATTCTGAGTTCCCGATACATATTTTCTACTTTCACAATTTCAATTGAATTTAATAATCAAAGTTTGATAAATACTTAGCGGAGATCAAAAGTGAACACTTTTGACAAATTTAAAGGATCAAAACTATCCAGAAAATACTTAAGGGACTATTTTGAATCTACTATAAAACTAAGGGATCATTTTTGCCATTTTCTCATGCGCAAGTTGACAAATAACCAATCTTCAGACTTCGTTTAAATCATGACCTAAGTGAAATTTGTTTTTGTAAGTTCAACCATTTTAGATTAAATATTATGGACAAATCTAATTTTGATGGTTTTGTGAAAACATCAGCAACTTGTTTTTAATTCTTGCAATAATTAACAATTTTAGATTAAATATTATGGACAAATCTAATTTTGATGGTTTTTTGAAAACATCAGCAACTTGTTTTTAATTCTTGCAATAATTAACAACTATCTCCTTTATCTTGAATCAAATATTTAATGTCAATGTGTTTGTTGCGGCCATGAAAAACTGATTTTTTTGTTAACTCAATAGCAAACTTGCTATCACAAAATATTTTTGTAGGACTATTTTGCTTGTGTTGAAGAAACTCAAGCATCCTTCTCAATCATAATGCTTGCGTAGCACTACTTATTGCAGCCATGTATTCTGCTATAAAGCAACAACTTGTTGCTTTTTTGAAAATCAAGAAAATACACCAGATCCCAAATAGAATGCATACTCATAAATACTTTTTCTTTGCATCATATCACCAGCCCAATCACTGTCTGTAAATCTAAGTGCTACCTTGAATATATCTCAAAATTCTCTTAGTTGTCTACCTTGAATATATCTCAAAATTCTCTTAGTTGTCTGCAAGTGCGATAGATGTGGAGACTCCATAAATCTGCTAATTAATTCAACTCTATAAGTAATGCCAGGTCTTGTAGAAGTCAAGTACCTTAGACTCCCTACAAATTTTGCTAAAATGTGTAGCATCAACAAAATTACTAGTTTCATCTTTAGTCAACTTCAATTTTTCTTCAACAGGGGTTAAAATTGGCTTGGCATTATCCATACTAGACCTCTTCAAAATATCATCAGTATATTTTTTATGAAAGATAAAGCTTGTTTCAACCCATATAACACCTTCTTCAACTTGTAAACTTTATTTTCTTGACCCCTTTTCACATACCCGCAGGCTGCTCAACATGCACTTCTTCCTCTGGAACACCATTCAGGAAAGCAAATTTCATATCCATTTGATAAAATTTTCAACAATTGTTGGCATCAAGAGAATAATCATATGAACTGTATCAAGTCTAGAAACAGGTGCAAATACCTCAAAATAATCAATACCTACTTTCTGTTTGTATCCTTTAACAACTAATCTTGCCTTAAAGCTCTCAACTTCTCCAGTTGATTTATATTTGATTTTGTATACCCACTTAACTTCACTTGACCTTTTCGAAGGTGGTAAAGTAGTCAATTTCCATGTATTGTTTTTCTCAATAGCATGCATTTCTTCATCTGATGCACCCGACGATCATCTTTAGCAGCTTCCTGAAAAGTAACTAGATCACAATATGCAAATAAAGCAAAATTAATGACATCTTCGTCGGATAAATTATTATCATTACCAACAACATAATCTTGCAAACTAGCTGGTAAATGGTGATGTCTTTGCGGGCGACTGGATGTTTCAGTTTGAATAGGTTGCGTTATTTATTACTCTCGATGTCTGCTAGAACCTCCTTCCTCCATGATTGAAATTATTGGTTGAGACGTGAAAGGTTCAGGATCCTTCTTTGATCAATTCCAGGCACTCTGCTCATCAAAGATAACATATCTGCTAATTATTACTTTTCATGTATCTGGATCAAATAGTTTGTAACCCTTTGTTTTATGACTGTAGCAAATAAAAAAATATTTTTCTGCCTTATCATCCAATTTCTTTCTCAAAATATCATGAACATAAGCATAAGCAAGACAATCAAATACTTTTAGGTGAAAAATACTTGATTTCTTACTTGTCCAAACTTCTTGTGGAGTTTTTTCAAAATTAGATTGAGTAGGGCATCTGTTTAAAATACAAATTACACAGGAAACAACTTTTGCCCAAAAATCTTTAGAAATATTTTTGAAATGCATCATAGTTCTCACCATGTCCATCACCGTTCTATTTTTTTTTTTCAACCACATCATTTTGTTGAGAAGTATATCTATGTAACAACCCGATATTTTTTCAAGTGAGATTTAGAGCTACTTCCTTAATTGTAGCTTACTAATTTTAGCGAATTTCATATCGAAGTGGATATTAATTATTGATAGAATAATTAGTAATTAATATTGTAATTAATAATTATTATAATTGATTTTAGAATCATATGTAAATGGTAGGTAAATTAGCATTAAAGTAGATATATTACATGATATTAGCCTAATCATATCTTATTTGTAGCCTAAGATGTGGTTGTACTTGGTGTATAATTACCACATTATTGGAAGAATAATATTGAGGAAAATATTCTTACATGGTATCAAGATTAGGGAAAAGATTCTACCCTAAACAACATTACACCAAAAATCGGCCACCCCTCTTCCTCCCATAAATCCGGCCGACCACCATTTTTTTCTCTTTTTTCGGTTAATAATGTCTGACTCCAAATTCACTTTTCATCCCGCTCTTGCCGTCTCTGGACTGGGCCTGGCCCAGTTACCCGTCGGGAATGGGCAGGGTGGACCATAATCCAACAACATTGAAAAATTTCTTCATCTGTTGATACGAACTCTCAAAATTATTTTTGCCATCAAACACAAAAACGAGACATTTGGTAAATATGGAATATCCATATTCTTTTATATGTGTTGGAACTCACACAAAAACTTTGATCGGATCTCACATGCTCTTATACCAATTAGAAAGAAATAAAAATACTCGAAGGAATAATATAAGCACAGGTGAAAGACTCAACAATGGTTATAATAGAAGAAATTTATCAAACTAGAATGAAGGGGTAGGAATTTTTACTCAATAACTCAAATATTCTTATATCTCGCTACAATAAAAATATGTGACACAATACCCCTATTTATAATACTAAAATTCAAAATAAACGAGGACTAAATTTTTTTATTCCAATATGAAGTTGATAAATAAGTCCTAACTAGACATGAATTAAATAAATTAAATCCTAACAACTTAGATTTTCTACTCTTGATTTATTTCATACAACCGAGCAAACTGGGCCACAATATGATCACTATATTCCCATTGTCATTTTATTGTTGCGGAGAAGAATCTTGATTAGCTTAAGATTTAGAAGCTTGAATGTTTCAGAATGACAAAATAATTGTTTCAAACATATTGCTCAGAAGTAGTTTTCTTTTCGGAATAAAATAAGCTGTTGTTTTGTTTGAACTTTGCTGCTATTTCCATGATAGTTATTAGTCTATAAAGATGTACTTCAAGTGACGATTTGTTGGGAGTTTTTGCTCTATGGTACTTTATAAAGCAGTACGGGAAGTATATAACTATTACAAGTATTCGAAAGGATAAACAAATATTCAATAGTTCAACTAGTAATTTGAAATTACAATTGTTACACAAGTAAAAACTGGAAATTCCAGTTTTGTAGAAGACGGAAAAATGTAAATCGTTTTTGCTGAGTCGAGTGTGGCACTCTGTCCTTAAGACAATATTGCCCCGTATGTATCCTTTATACGTCCTGGACAATTTGTCTCCCAAGATAAAACAGCAATGGAACACTTGAGCAAAGGAAACTCAAGAGCTACCGTGAAGAATATTGAGTAACGAAATGATGCCTTGGAAGGTGTAGGAAGAAATTGTTTTGGTTGTGTATTTTCGTGCACTGTTTTGCTGCATCTCTTTATGTATTTTCGTGCATATGTCTTGGTGCTCTACAATGGTGTAATGGGGTGTTTATATAGGAGAGGGAGGGGCTGTTTGTCGCTCGAATCGCCTCCATAATAGCCAAATAATGGCCATTATGGAGGTAGTAAAGTCACCAACATACATGGGAGAAAGACCAACTCTTTTGGCCATTATTGGAGGTGTAATTCAGCCAAAATAAATGGTGAATTGAGAGCTTGACGTTTCTGTTACGACCGTCGAAATTCCAACTTTACGAAAACTCCAGGGACCAAACTGTACATCTTGAAACTTCAGGGACCAAACTGTACATATTGAAACTTGAGGAGCAAGCGCACATCTGAAAGAATTTCGTCCAAATCAGTACATCCAAACTTCGGGATCAAACTGTATTTCGACAAAGTTTTCTCGCCCAAAAAGATAATATCGGTGGCCCACAAATTTCACTACACACCACAAATACCCACACACACCACACCCGTGGACCCGTGGACCCGCGGGACCTGCGGGACCCGTGGACCCGGGGACCCGTGGACCCGTGGACCCGTGGACCCGTGGACCCGTGGACCCGTGGACCCGAGGACCCGAGGACCCGAGAACCCGAGAACCCGAGAACCCGAGAACCCGGAACCCCGAACCGAATCGAACCTGACCGGACGGCGGCAAGGGCGGCGCGCGTGTGGTCTTTCCTTGAACCAAGCACATCTAGGTCCTCCTCCTTTAAACACATGGGATACCCCTTGGGGTCCCAAACCCCAAACCAATTTCGAGTCTTATATACACAACAATTCTTTCTTCCTCTACCGATGAGGGAGAATTGAACACAATACCACACTTTCCATGCTTCAAACACCTTACTTCGTGGACCAATATCTCTTTCATTTCTCAATGAAATTTGACGATTCTTGGCCCTACGGTTATCTACGTACTTAGTAGATCATGCATGTGTGAAGAACCGGATTCTCCAACATACGTAACACTAGTGTTTAAGCCGTTAAAGTTGGTCGGTCGCAACTCCCGCCAAAGGCAAATTTCCAACACGATTATTAAGCTCTTTCATTAATTTAATTCAGGTTATAAATAATTCACAGAACTGGGATTCTCCGATTTCTGTAAATAATTCAGGTTATCTGAGGCCTATAGTGGCGTCAGTACGCTTCTTCGTCAGAGCAGTCCTCTTCCGCAGTTCTATCAGGCCCGTTCCATGCTCACGCTCGAAGAAGCAGGCTTGGCTAAGAAAGCGGCCACTGGGGCCCCTTCGGTCGTCATGGTGACCGAGACCAACTTTTCTCCCTCCGTCTCCAATAATTTCAGCCAAAACTGCAACAACGGTGGCGGAAAAAAGGAACAGAATAGCAAAAATAATGGTAAAAACCGTGGTGGTAACTGAGATGGCAATAACGGGGGTGGCAATGGGACTCGGGGCAGTGGGTCGCAAGCCAACTGGCCACAGGCTTGGGGGCCATGGCCGTGGAACTGGGCCAGTGGGCCTGGGCCAAACAACCCGTACTGTTCGCCGTATGCATCCAACCAGCCCTGGGCCCAATTTCCAGCCGCTGCCAGGCCCATTTACTCCCAGCAACAGTGGTACTTGAGAGTAGGTTCTGGGCTGGGCAAGCAAACAAGTGTGCTTGGGCCTCGGCCTCCGCAGGCCCACCATGCAATGGGCCCCATCCCTACCGACATTGAAGCCGCGATGCACACACTTGGATTAAATTTCTCGGACCCAATTGGTACATGAAAATCGGAGCCACTACCCACATGCCGTCCGACCAAGGTACTCTCTCGTCTTATTCCAATTTGAGCAACAATCGTGTCATAATTGTTGGTAATGGCAATTTCATTTCAATTCGTGGTTACAGTCATAAAACTTTATTTCCCCTCCCCCCCACTCCCCTCTTGTCTTGAAAAATGCCCTTCATGCCCCAAACTTAATTAAAAATTTGTTGTATGTCCGTAAATTCACCTCTGATAATTGAGTTTCTGTTGATTTTGATCCTTTTGGGTTTTCTGTAAAGGATTTCAAGACGGGGATTCCTCTTATAAGATGTGATAGTATGGGAGATCTTTATCCTATCACGCCCACATCCGATCTCTCGAGTCAAGCGTTGCCATCTACTTTTGCGGCTCTCTCTCCTTCCTTATAGCATGCACGTTTAGGTCACCCTGGATCGTCTATTGTTTCTTCATTACATAAAAATAATTTTATTTATTGTAAGGGTACGCGTAGTACTCCAATTTGTCAATCTTGTCCTCTAGAAAAACTTGTCAGATTACCGTTTGTAGACTCTACTTCTCGTACTTTAATGTCATTTGATATTATTCATAGCGATTTATCAACATCTCTTGTTCTCAGTTCTTTGGGCCACCGTTATTATGTTCTATTTTTGGATGACTATTCTAATATTTTATGGACTTTTCCGTTAGCGAAAAAATCTCAAGTGTTTTCCACTTTTTTAAAATTTAGAGCATTCATCCGTACCCAGTTCGACCGAAAAATAAAAAATATTCAATGTGATAATGACAAAGAATATGATAATGGGTTGTTTCGGGATTTTTGTGATACTAATGGAATAAATTTTCATTTCTCTTGTCCTCATACGTCCTCACAAAATGGGAAAGCCTAACGCAAAATTCGTACCATTAATAACATTTTTCCTACTTTATTGGTCCATGCTTCCGTGCCTCTTTCCTTTTGGCATCATGCTCTACAAATGGCTACATATCTTTTTAACATACTTCCTACCAAATGTTTGGCATATTCAACCCCTCTTCAAATCTTATATAATAAGACTCTTTCGTATTCACATCTTAGGGTCTTTGGGTGCTTGTGTTATCCACTATTTCTGTCCACCACTATTAACAAACTTCAGGCCCGTTCTACCCCTTGTGTGTTTTTGGGTTATCCGTCTAATCATCATGGTTACAAATGTTTTGATTTATCCTCTAATAAAATCATCATTAGTCGTCATGTTATTTTTGATGAAATCCAATTTCCGTTTGCTAACGTGAGTAGTCCCGTGCCTAGTTCATATAATTTTTTGGACGACGTCGTCTCTCCGTATATTATTCACAATTTTTCGGACTTATCCCGCACCCATAATCCTCCAGCGGGCCCACTGTCCGCTGGAACTCCTGCCACTATTTCGGGTCTAGAAACTGGGCCAAATATTCAGCCCGATTACGTCCCTCGCCATCGTTTCTCGATCGATTCGCTTCTCATTCATCTATGTTTGGACTTGGGCCAAGAGGGCCCACCGCCCGCCACCTGCCTCCCATCCTAATTTGTCCCAAAATCCACCCAATTCTCCCCCGAGTCACAGACCGGTCACTCGTAGTCAACGAGGTATTTTTAAATCCCCCTACCCCGTAATCCAGTGTCCGCCTTAAATGACCCAAATTAGAAATTGGATATGACCGATGAATATGATGCTCTTATTGCAAATAAGACGTAGGAGTTGGTCCCTCGTCCTTCTGGTGTTAATATTATTCGGTCTATGTGGATAAAGATAATGCTGACGGTTCTTTTGCGAGGCATAAGACTCGTCTTATAGGTGATGGTAAAACTCAACAGGTTGACGTGGATTGTAGTGAGACTTTTAGTTCGGTGGTCAAATCGGCTACCATTCATACTGTTCTCAGTTTGGCTCTTTCCAAAGCATGGCCCATTCATCAGTTAGATGTGAAGAATGCTTTCTTACAAGGTGATCTTAAGGAGACCGTTTACATGCATCAGCCCTTGGGTTTTCAAGACCCCAAATATCCTCATCATGTATGTTTATTGAAGAAGTCCTTGTATGGGCTTAAGCATGCCCCACAGGCTTGGTATAAGAGATTTGCAAACTATGTTTCGTCTATTGGGTTTTCACACAACATGTCTGATAATTCGTTGTTCATATATCGTCGTGGTACTTCACTAGCTTATATTATATTATATGTGGGTGATATTATCTTGACTGCCTCTACTGATGCTTTGCGCAAGTCTATCATGCCCATGCTCGATTCTGAGTTTGCTATGAAAGACTTGGGGTCATTGAGTTACTTTTTGGGGATTGTTGTTTCTCATCATGCAGGTGGGTTATTCTTATCACAACGGAAGTATGCAATCGAGATTATTGAGCGAGCTGGAATGTCCTCGTGCAAGTCCACTTCCACTCTCGTTGATACTAAACTCAAGCTGGGTGCTGCGGCTGGCTCACCTTACTAGGATCCGATCCGCTATCGTAGTCTTGCCGAGGCTCTTCAGTATCTTACTTTCACGAGACCAGTTATTACGTATGTCGTACAACATGTGTGCTTGTTTATGCATGATCCCAGGGTTGAGCACATGAATGCGCTCAAACGCATTATTCGATACATCATGGGAACACTTGACTATGGCTTACATTTATATCCCTCATCGACGTCTACACTTGTCTAGTATACAGACGCTGATTGGGGTGGTTTTACAGATACCAGACGTTTTACGTCCGGCTATTGTATGTTTCTTGGTAATAACTTGGTCTCATGGTCTGCGAAGCTTCAGTCTACATTATCACGCTCTAGTGTAGAGGCCGAGTATCGAGGGGTAGCCAATGTGGTCTCTGAATCATGTTGGTTACGTAATCTTCTTTTAGAGCTTCATTGTCCTATTCAGAAAGCCACCTTGGTTTATTGTGATAATATTAGTGTCATCTACCTTTCTTGTAATCCAGTTCAACACCAACGCACTAAACACATCGAGATGGATATTCACTTTGTTCGCAAAAAGGTAGCTCATGGACAAGTACGTGTCTGCCATGTCCCTTCCAGGTATCAAATTACAGACATCTTTACTAAGGGTCTTCCCTCGGTCCTTTTTGAAGATTTTAGGGACAGTCTTAGCGTACGAAGATCGACCGCTATGACTGCGGGGGTGTGATAAATACCTGTGATATACACGGTAATATATACCGTGTATATCACGGGCAGAATGGTCGAAATCAGATGGTTAAACCCGTGATATACATGGTGTATACATACCGTGTATATCACGGTTTAGTGGTCTTGTTTAGGTAAGGTTTTGTTGTAATTAAATTAGAATTGTATACTTACCATAATTGTATAATTATTGTACAAATAGAATAAAGTTTTAGGAGTAAAATAGAAATAAGATTTTCCTATTATGGAAATTATAAATTGTATATATACTCTTTTATTAATGAAAATAATCAAAGGATTATATTCTTTCAAAAGATGTACTTCAAGTGACGATTATTAAGCTCTTTCATTAATTTAATTCGGGTTATAAATAATTCACAGAACTGGGATTCTCCAATCTCCGTAAATAATTCAGGAATAAGAATGTTCATCAATTTTTAATTGAAGATTGAAAGTTCTGTTGTTCACATTGCAGGGGGTTTAGCAGTCGTCATTCACTGGATTAATTAAACTCTTTTAACTCTTCACTTTATATATGTTACCTATAAATTTAGACTCTTCAGTAACGCTGCTTTCGTGAAAAAAGTATAATTGAAATTGAGGTTTCTTCAAACAATAAAGGGTTGAATCAATTATTTAATCAAATGATATTGAACATTATTCATTCTCTTTTTTTTATCAATTTTTTTTTCCATCTCTTCTCAAGAAACAAGTAAGTTATTTCTTTACAAAATTGTGCTCAATTTCTTAGCTGACAATTCCGCCAAGATCTCTTTGTTAATTGGGAAAAGAATTCGCTAGATTTTTTTTTTAGGTGAACGGCTAAAATATGATAATCCCGCAACATCACAACTATGATGGATGGAACGTAACAGCAAAAATATAATCCTCCGGTGTCGCCATGAAGAAATGAGTATGGTAGGGTGATACGAGATCATTCATCCTTTTAATTAGAAATTTTATGTTCAAGTCATGGAATGAAAAACCTACCGATATGGAGTGTTTGACTCCTTTTGGTGGGTGAAAGATAGAATAATTTCCCTTGGGAATTTCTTTCATTATTCACAATATATATAGTTGTACAAGGTTGATTCCTAATATGATACGAATCCTAACTTACCTTACAAAGGTTGATTCCTAATACAATTAGAATCCTAAGTTACCTTAAATATACATTTATCATAATTACAAAATATACGACGAATATTCTGAGAATATTCGCTAATACTCCCCCTCAGACGGAGCGGGAGGAGGCCGAATGCTAAAATTTGGATCTAAGTCGGTGAAGAGTTTGTCGCGGTAGTCCCTTTGTGAAAATATCTCGTGATACATCGATACGAGGAAGGCACATGTAAAATTTTGACCGACCACGAGCAACCTTCTCTCGCACAAAGTGGATATCCATCTCAATATGCTTAGTTCATTGATGTTGGGTGGATTATGAGACATATAGATAGCGGATATGTTGTCACAATAAACTATAGACGCCTTGCGTAATGGACACTGGAGCTCCAAAGAAGATTTCGGAGCCAACAGATCTCGGCCGACGACATTAGCAACTCCGCGATATTCGCCTTCAAAGACTTTCGAGCGGAGACGGCGTGGCTGCGCTTGGCGGACCATGAGATAAGATTATCCCCAAGAAATACACAAGACCCAGAGGTGGAGCGGCGTGTGTCGGGCATCTGCCCTAATCTGCATCCGTGTAGGCTAGCAATTTGGTTAGGGCAGAGGGGTATAGATGTAATCCAAAGTCAAGTGTGCCCTTAACATATCTGATAATACGTTTGAGGGCGGCAAAATGGGACTCTCGGCGGTCGTGCATGAACAGACACACCTGCTGAACGACATATGCAATATCAGGCCTAGTGAATGTAAGATACTGAAGAACACCTGCTAGACTTCGATATAGAGTGGGATCAGAAACTGGCGCAACGTCATTGGCACTAAGCTTGGATTTTGAGTCCACCGGAGTTGGCATAATTTTACAATTTGCCATTTTGGCCCTGTACACTATCTCTTCTGCATACTTTCGCTGACACAGGAACATATTGGCAGTAGATCTAGTCACCGATATACCCAAAAAATAACTTAGCTTCCCCAAGTCAGTCATAGCAAATTCAGTTTTGAGTAGAGCAATGATTTCATTCTTCAACTCGTCAGATGAGGCAGTAAGAACAATATCGTCGACATATAATAGCAAATATGCAGTGCCGCTACCTCGGTGAAAAGTGAAGAGAGAGGTATCACACCTGCTACATACAAAACCAATTTGCAGAAGATACCTGGCGAACCGATCATACCAAGCGCGGGGGGCCTGTTTCAATCCATACAATGACTTTCTGAGACGATACACAAACTGTGGAGCTGCCGGATGAACAAAACAAGGAGGCTGATGCATGTACACAGTCTCTTTCAAATCCCCATGAAGAAACGCATTCTTGACATCAAGCTGATGAATCGGCCAATGCAAGCCCATAGCAATACTGAGAACAGTCCGAATATTGGCCAGTTTAACAACCAGACTGAATGTCTCACCACAATCAATACCCTCCTGCTGATTAGTGCCATTTGCAACTAGTCTTGCCTTATACCTCTCTAAGTCACCACTGTCTCTGAACTTGTGACGAAATAGCCACATACACCGGATAACATTCACATCACCGGTGGTCTAGGTACCAAATCCCAAGTGTTCGCTTGGTTAAAGCGTTAAACTCTTCGCACATGGCCGCATTCCAATTGGGGTCCAGTTTAGCTAGTTTTGGATTCTTTGGAATGGGTGATAAGGTTTGTGTGGAGAGATTGAAGTGAACATTGGGTTTGAAGATCCCGTGTTGTGCACGAGTCTCCATGCGGTGAGGCTGCGGTGGGAGGTCGGGGCCAGTTCTTTGGGTAGTGGCGGTGAGGCTGCGGGGCCGGTTGGCGGCGGTGTTGCCGCAGGCGAGAGACTCGACAGTTCTTTGGATTTCTTGCCGGCTGGAGGCGGTGTGAGTGGTGCATTAGACTCAACAGTGCGGCATGGGTGGTGTGGGAGCTGGATCGGGTGGTAGCATTCTTTGCGGGAGGTCGATGACATCGGAGGCGGCGATGGCGTCGAACATGTTCTTCTTGGTACTGATTTTGGATGACCGGAGACAAACTCGGTTCATCGAGAAAGATGTAATCGGTGGTCTGAAATTTACGGAGATTTGAAAAAGGAAAGGTTGTCTCGTTAAAGGTAACGTGGCGGAGACGATGATTTTGCGAGTAGCAATGTCATAGCACAAGTAGCCAGATGATTAGGAGATAGACCAAGGAAGACACATGGAAGAGTGCGAGGGCAAGTTTGTGGGGTGCGATGGAGGCTATGTTGGGGTAGCATAAGCATCCAAAAATACGTAGGTGATCATATGATGGTTGCCTACGGTATAAGATTTCTGTAGGGGTTTTGTTTTGGAGTGTGCTAGTTGGTAAAATATTTAGAAGGGATTCTACCATTTTGACAGCATAGACCCAAAAAGGCGGGGGTAGGCGGGGCATGAAATGCAGTGTGCGGACCATGTTATTGATGGTACGTATAATTCTTTCAGCCTTTCCATTTTGGGAAGAAGTATAGGGACAAGAAAAACGGAAAACCATGTCTTGTTTAGAACAGAAATTGTGAAATGTCGAGTTATTAAATTCACGTCCATTATCACATTGGAATGATTTAATAGGTTTTTCAAATTGTGTCTTAATGAATTTTTGAAACTCGAGGAATTTTGCAAAAACTTCATATTTGAATTTCAGTGGGTAAATCTAGACAAAATGTGAAAAATCATCCAAGAATACTAGATAGAATTTATGACCCAAAGAGCTAGCAATCGGAGATGTCCATAAATCAGCATGAACAATATCAAAGGGAGAAAAAGTAACACTGTTTGATGACATAAAGGGAAGACGAGTATGTTTGCCTAGTGGACAAGAAAAACAGTGTTGGGCAATTTTCCCATTATTACATTGAATACGCTTAGAAGTCCTAAGAAAAGTAAAAACTGGTCTCCTGGTGTCCGAGTCGGTTGTGCCAAGTTGAGGAGAGATCGCCGCAAGGGATAGAGGTGCTTGCGGCCGACATCGGAAGATTGAGTGAATGGGTAGAGGTCTCCCACACTATTGTGCGTGTAAGAATTTTCCCGTATTGAGTTCCTTCACAGAAAAACCAAAAGCGGTCAAATTCGGCATACGTAATTATTGCTAGTGAATTTTCTAACAGAAATTAAATTTTTAATGATGTTAGGTGTGTATAAGATGTGGTTTAGGGAGAAAGGTGGATGTGGATGTTTGGTGTGTGTGTTACCGTAACCTTCAATTGGAATGCGATTACCATTGCCGATAGTAATAAATTGAGGACACTTTAGCCGACGTAGTTGAGATAGGTTACCTGACGACCGGGTGAGGTGAGATGTGGCTCCGGTGTCCATGTACCAATTGTCGCCGGTGTTGAAGGTTCACGGTGGTGTATGCCGCCCAAATCAATCGGGGCAGTCTTTGGCTAACTGCAGTCTGCCGCGCCGCTTCTTCTTTAATTTATGTCAGTGGGCTCGCTGCCGCCGGTGGGCTCGCGCTGGTGGCTGGCGAGGCCCAACAGGCCCGATCGACCAAGTTGGCGGGCCCTGCGGTCGAATGCACGGCATGCGGCGAGGCCCGATTCTTTGGTTGGGCCCGCCGCTTCGGTTAGACCATCTTCTTTCTTTGCCGATGGTGGCTGTTGTCCAGTCCACTGGTTGCGTTGGCCCTTTCCGCGGCCCTTGCCTTTATTGTTGCGACCTCTGCCGCCACGACCTCCGCCGCTCTGTTGCTGCTGCTGCTGTTGGAACTGCTGGTTGCTGCTGGCCGCAGGTGTCGCCATCCCGTCAACGGCTAACGCCTTTTGATTATGTTCCTCTTGTTTAGCACGTCTAGTTTCTTCCAACAATAGTTGTGAACGTGCCTTGTTGAAACTTGGGAGAGGGTCGGCTTGTTGAATCATTGTTGCGAGTGTGTCATATTCACCTTTCGGTAAACCCGCAACAAGTTGAAGCACCATCTTGGTTTCTGAAACAGAAGTCCCGACGTTGGATAGTTGATCGGTTATGAGTTTCAGTTGCTTACAATATTCGGACATGTTGTTAAAATTCTCGAGGCGGGTATTGTTGAATTGCTCTTCCAAATACACAAAGAGTATTTTTATTGTCTGAAAGATTTCTTCTAGGGACCCAAAGTTCACGTGTCGTAGCACCTGCTTTCATGATAGTGCATAATGGATCTTTGGAGATGGTGCCGTAGATCCATTGTTTGACGATGGCGTCAAGACGACGCCATATTGAGTCTGTAACATCGGTGGGACGAGGAACAAATTCGTCAATGTGATCGAGCACGTTGTATGCACATGCATGAATGTAGAATAGTTCCATCCACATGGAATATTGACAGTCTTCTTGGTCAAGAATTATAGGGATAAAATTCTTGATGTTGTTAACGGCGAATGCCGAATGAAAAGAAGTTACTGAACGTTGAGAGGGGTTTTCAAGTGTGCCAGTGGTTGAAACAGAATTTGTGGGGGAAGACATGGTTGCCGCCTGTCGAGGGAAGGGAATTTTCTGGTTTGGCCGAAATATGGAGGAAGAAACCAGAAAAAAAAAATTTATGTGAAAGCAGAAAAAAAATCGGATTTCGGCCGGGAATGAGGATTTAGGCTTTAGGCTTTTGATACCATGAAAGATAGAATAATTTTCCTTGATAATTTCTTTCATTATTCACAATATATATAGCTGTACAAGGTTGATTCCTAATATGGTACGAATCCTAACTTACCTTACAAAGGTTGATTCCTAATACAATTAGAATCCTAAGTTACCTTAAATATACATTTATCATAATTACAAAATATACGACGAATATTCTGAGAATATTCGCTAATAGTGGGCTGTACATATGTAGACGTTACAAGAAGAAAAACATCTGCTAACAATATTTTTATTGTCATATGTTGGATGTTGTTGTCAAAAGTATTTTTCGCAACAATAAAAGTCGTTGCATGCTGTTGCAATAATCTCTGATGCAAAAAAATTTCGCAACAACAAGTTGTTTTTTTTGTTGCCATTTATATTTTTTTAGCAATAAAATATTAAATTTTTGTTGCCATTTACGTTTTTAGCAACAATATATTTATTGTTGCTAAAAGTTTTGTTGTTAATTCTATACTTTCTTGTAGTGAGATGTCTAGAGTCATCATCGAGAAGTCTTTTGAGATGGTTGAGATCCATCCGTCCTTAATTAGCCGTCTTGAATTTAAGCCTTCTAAATTAAAAATGAATCAATCAGTTGATAGGGAACGTTTTATTTCTTCAGTGGATTACTTAACACAATTAGCTATCCTTATTAGTCGGGCTAGGGAATTTCAGAATTGGACTACCTAAAACATTATCCTCCAGTAACCACTATTCTTAATTCTTTATTGTTTATTCACAAAACACCTGATAATAGAAATTGACCCCTTGTACACTGTGCAACATCCCCCCAATATACTAAAATTAGCAGATATAGCTAGACTGGAAACTCCAAGGAGTGGGAAAATCAAATGAACATGAGAAATATTACTCCTACGACATATACGCAAAGAAAGAATTATCATACAAAATATTTGGCCAGGAAAAAAAGACAACGAAGAAAAAAAGTGAAGCAAAATCATAAAGAACCATTAAAAATTTGGAATTTTGATGCCCCAACCTCACTTCAAATAAATAAAAATTAAATAAATAAAAGCGTCACTTCAATTTCTCTCAT
This sequence comes from Anisodus acutangulus, assembly GCA_029783415.1. Classification (NCBI taxonomy): domain Eukaryota; kingdom Viridiplantae; phylum Streptophyta; class Magnoliopsida; order Solanales; family Solanaceae; genus Anisodus; species Anisodus acutangulus. The sequence continues at coordinate 44,292,597 of CM056507.1, forward strand.
TTATAGCCATGTTCCTCTGTTGGTGCACTCGTTTAGGGGCATGTGGTGATCATGTTGCCATCAAATAATTGCTTGATCTAAATAGAAATAATTTACATATTGTGACAACTTCCAGATGTCATATTCTCTTACACAAAATTTAATAATTCACTTGACTTCTATTTGTACGGAGCTGTATGAAAAGAAACTCTTAAAATCAGTTCTGTAATAGAGATGAATTTCAGAAGCAATCATCAACTATAGCCCCAAAAGAATCCGATTCGAAACATATAACTTATACAAATTTTTTCAATTTTCAAATCGATTCAATCCATTCGTTCAAGTTATTTACTTGATCACATACATTTTTAGAACACCTCTTTTTTATAAGTTTCACATAGATGCCAAGATGGCGTTCCTAATGCATCATCTATCATTTTCTCATGCCAACCACTCTTCATCTCTTTGTTCAATCTTCTAACAAATCCTTCTTTTTTCCCCTCACAAAAATTCAAGATCTTTACTATGGTTCTTGTATCCTTGCTCTTCCAACAACTCCTGTTTAATTTCATTGGCTCGACTAATTCAGATTCTGATGTTATACGTCCAAAACTAGCCAAACTAGTAATATATTCAATCATGCCATTTACAAGATTAGACGGAGCGTTACCTTGACCATCCCATAGCCATATACGCGCCATGCCTTTTTGCAACGCCAAAAACATGTCACGCTTATAACTTGGACCTTCCAGAATCGAAGGACTTATATGTAGAACAAACTCATCGTTGTCTCGGGACGGCTTAACAATGACAAAACGAGTCAAATTCCGGCTAGATAGTCGGAGGATGACATGTTTGACTTGCTTCTTGATCTGAGGTTGGCCAGAATCCAGATGATCATTGATAGGGTAAAGAATGTTTTCGACGAATTTACTAGTCTTCAAGATTAAACGTGTGGCCTCATCGTTTGACACGAAAAAAAGATCGAAACGCTTACTTGAAAATGTACTTTGATCATTGGCTTCATTGACTATGGTTATGGAAAAACCTTTAGAGGCTTCATAATTTGCCCATAAGGAGACTACTACAACAAAAATGACCAAAACAAGCCTAAGAATTATATTTGCATTTGATGAAGATGTGATTTTGTAGTCATCATAATTTTCATAAGAGTATGTGGTGGTTGTTTGTATGAGAGGTTGAAGGAGATGTTGGTTTTTCTCTTCCATATATGGAGAGAATATAAAAAGGACGGAATATGAAAGATTAGTATAGAAAGAACAAGATAGAAAATAGTAGAACAATAAAAGGGGACATCATCATATATGTATAGGTCACAATGAGTGGTTACTAATAGATAAAGGGTCCCTTTATCAACTTCTTTTTTCTTTCTGAAATATTCTACTTCTTGGGTATAAATTAGGAGCTAGGAGTTAACTTTTTTTTAATACACTGATGGTGCAAAAAAAAAAAAACTATACTACTTTAGGTTACGTAAAAGTAAATACGGTTAATCATCCATAACAAGTGAAGTTAATAGTAGTAGCTTTAAAAAGGAGATATATAACATCTTAAAATACACGGATATAATTTAATTTTTATTTTAAGTCCAATTAGGAGAGTGATTTATGTACATGGTAGAACAATAATTGAACAACAATATTATGACATTTAAAATGTTAAATATACTAGCTAACACGACATTGGTGAGTTGTACGCTGCTATCAAGTTATGTCATGACATGTTCTAATTTCTTTTTCATTCATCATTTAATCTATAATGTTTTATCCTGTTTATTTTTCAATCTACCTCGTTTCAATGAGACAATAAGAACTTACTTATATTACTAACCCTATGCAAACTTGACTCAATATTAAAAAAAATGACACCGTTATTATTCAAAAATCAAAATATTTTTTATGTAACTAATAATTTTAACACATTTGAATGTTAACAAACCATAAGAGTATGATTTATATTACTTATTTGTGTATGTAGCTTCTGTCGCACATTATATTTCACAAAGTTTAAAAAGATCAACATTTAAATTCACATTAAAAATTAACTTAGTTAATTTTTATCTTTTAAATATTGTCATTCTTTTTTAGGACGAAATAGGGCCGTCTTGAATATGTAAAGTATTATACAGCCATATTTTCCAATGGATAATTGCATTTTTAATTAATGTGATTGTAGGTCAACTTTGTGCTGCGCTAATTAATCCATATATTTCATGTCATTCATTTGCTTTAGAGATAAGATTCAAAAACACACCTGAAGTATCACATTTTTTTGAGTTTTTTATCTTAACTATCAGTTGTTTACTTTTCCTATCTAAAGTTCACTGGTTAGTTTGCAAAACACACCTCAACTATCAGTTGTTCACTTTTCCTACCTGAACTATCACCAACTAGTTTGCAAAACACACCTCAACTATGAGTTGTTGAAGTGTGTTTTGCAAACTAGTTGGTGATAGTTCATGTAGAAAATTAAAGTGGACAACTGATAGTTGAGGTGTATTTTACACACTAGATGACGATAGTTTAGATAGAAAACTCTCACACATGATAGTTCAGATAGAAAACTAAAAAAAAGGTGATACTTGAGTTGTGTTTTTAACCCTTATCTGTGTTTTATTAACTAATTAACTTGCCTGCTCTTCGCGCAGCAGTAAAGAAAAATGAGGAAAATAATCAAATAATTACTGTCATAAATTTTATACTAAAAAATTACTAATTAAATAAGTTAAAAGTTATAAATACTATTTGTAAAGTCATTCTAAAGAGATAGCATCGATAGCCAAGAAAATTTTATAACAAAATCATATGCATAAAATTTTCCGTTATTTAGAAATATATACCACATACAACAACAATTAATCGACATTCTAATCTGCAGCAAGATTCTTCTATTTTATATTGTTGTTGATCTATATCAACAAAGTCAAGAATGCATCCTCCATATTTGTCACTGAAGGAAATATTTTCCATCCCCCATTTCATTCCTTGAATACAATAATATATACATACATACAAGACTTAATTTAGGCTACAATTCTGATAGAATATATTAAGAATATTTACAACATGAATATAAAATATTTGATTTGATTATGGAAATAATCAAGTCAGTCCCTCGCAGTCTTAGCGGGAGGTTCTCGTACGCTGAGAATGTCCCTGAAATCATCAAATAGTATCCGCGGAAGGCCTTTTGTGAATATATCGGCAATCTGATAGCGGGACGGTACATGGAGAACACGGACTTGTCCACGTGCAACCTTTTTCACGTACAAATAAAATATCCATCTCTATGTATTTTGTGCGTTGATGTTGTACGGGGTTCCCTGACAGATATATCGCACTCACATTATCACAATAAACTACGACTGCCTTTTTGATAGGATAATGGAGCTCCAATAGAAGGTTACGAAGCCAACATGATTCAGAGATAACATTAGCTACCCCTCTATATTCGACTTCAGCACTAGACTGAGATAGCGTGGGTTGGCGCTTAGACGACCACGAGATTAAATTATCTTCGAGAAATACACAATAACCAGAGGTGGAGCGCCTGGTATCCGGGCATCCACCCCAATCAACATCGGTATAAGACGTGAGACCAGAAATGGTTGACTTATACAGATGTAATCCAAAATCAAGAGTACCTTGAATATACCGCAGAATTCGTTTGAGAGCACCCATATGTTCCTCCTTCGGGTCATGCATATGTAAATAGACATGTTGAACAACATATGAGATATCAGATCTCGTAAAGGTGAGATATTGCAATGCCCCTGCTAAACTGCAGTAATGTGTCGGATCGTCGTATGGAGACCCTGAAGAGTTACTCAATTTAGCCTTGGTATCTACCGGCATAGGTGACGGCTTGCATGAAGACATGTCGGCTCTGTCAATTATCTCCTCGGCATATTTTCTTTGACAAAGAAATAGACCACCTGCATGTGAGTTATAGCAATGCCCAAAAAATAGTTCAAAGGAACCAAATCCTTCATAGAAAATTCTGAAGCAAGAAGGGACATAATAGATTGGCGAAGAGAATCAGACGATGTTGTGAGGATGATGTCATCAACATAGAGAAGAATGTATGTCATATCATTCTCTTTCTTATAAATGAACAAAGACTGATCAGATTTACTATGTGTGAACCCTAAGGTGGAAACAAACCCACTAAACCTGTTATACCATGCCCTGAGGGCCTGTTTGAGCCCATATAAATATTTATTCAACAAGCACGCATAATTAGGATGAATAGGGTCTCAAAATCCCAAAGGTTGGTGTATGTACACCGTTTCCTGTAGGTGACCGTGGAGGAATGCATTCTTTATATCCAACTGATGGATGAACCATAATTTTGACAGATCTAAAGTGAGAACTATCAGGATAGTTGCTGGTTTAACAACTGGGCTAAATAATTCATCACAGTCCACTCCAACCTGCTGAGACCTGCTATCACCAACAAGACGGGTTTTGTGCCTCTCAAAGGAACCATCAGATTTTTTTATGACAAAAAATCCACATATAACGTATTATGTTTACATTTGACGGACGGGGCACCAACTCCCACATCTTATTTTTAATAAGAGCATCAATTTCATCTTACATAGTGGCCTTTCAATTCGAGTCTGATAGGGCATCTTTTGGGTTACTTGCAATTTATGTATTTGATCAAGAACGGACTTTGTGTCAATCATGGTGAATTCAAGATATTTAGATACAAGAAATTTATCTGTACCTTCTTTCTCCGTCTTATATTTATACTCGAGAGCATTTCAAATTTCAACTGGAGATTCCATCAAGTTATAGAGATCATAGTGCCTATCAGAAAGAGTGTTGAGAATGTGACCTCTACACATCACTTCATCATCTTCATGCTTTTTCCTAGCGGCCTTGATCACTTCTGTGTCATCTTCCTTTGGCTCTGGAAGTGGTGGCAACTTTGGATCAAGCACATAAGCAACCTTGAGCACAATGAGAAGAAAGAAAAATTTTCCTTTTCAGCGAGTGAAGTTGGTGCCGTCAAAACGATCAAGTTGAACATTTGAATTGAGGAATAAGTCATATATTTAGAAGCCTTCATTGCAAAAAATAAAACCTTAAAGATTGTTGGTGTAAAAGAAGAATAAGGAGGCAAAATAAGGGAAATGACAAAACATGATTTAAGGCGTGTAGAAACACTTTCCTTTAAGGTTTTATTTGCCCTCACCAACACAAGGTTTGCTAAGAGTTTATGGCAAATTACCCCCAAGATACAACAAATCCTAAACACTATCTCAAGCAAATAAGATGGTGTTTCTAGAACTAATTATAAATCTATAATAATCTATATCAAAATCTGGATTATTTATAGACTTTTAAGTCTCTTTTTATAATGGACACAACCCTTCTCGAAGAGGTATCATTTCATAAAGTCACAACCTTTGAATGGTGTCCATCCATAAAGACACAATCTTTGAATGATGTTTTTTCATAAAGACACAATCATTCAAATGTATTTATTCACAAAGACACAATCTTTCAAATAAAATGCTTTTATAAAAAATTGAATAATTGTGAATAATATTATAATCTCACTTACATAAACAAAGTAAATTAGCATTTCCAAACAGTCAGATTTCTTCTAAAGAATGTTTTGATCTTATACACATTGATACATGGAGACCCTACAAAACACCAACCTATGATAGCTACAAATACTTCTTAATAATAGTGGATGATTTTAGTAGGTGTACTTGAACTTTCTTATTATCCACTAAAAACAATGCATTTCATATTCTCAAATCCTTTCTTGCTATGGTTGAAAGACAATTCAATAAAAAGGTTAAAGTCATTAGGTCTGATAATGCATGGAAATTGGGTTCCAGTTTCTCAAATTCATCATTTTTGTCTTTCAAGGCATAATTTATCAAACTTCATGTGTTGCCACACCACAACAAAATGGTGAGGTTGAAAAAAAACATAAGAATCTTTTAGAGGTTTGTAGGGCTTTGTTATTTCATTCTCATCTTCTTATCAAATTTTGGGGTGATTGTCTCAGGACTGCCTCCTACTTGATTAATAGATGTCCTACCAGAATTCTATCTTTTAAGATTCCTTATGAAAAATTCTTTAGTCATTCTCCTAATTATTCTACTTTAAGATGTTTTGGTTGCCTTTGTTTTGCATCTACTATTTTCCAAGGAAGGTCTAAATTAAATCCTAAGGCACAACCTTGCATTTTCCTTGGTTATCCTTTTGGAACGAAAGGATATAAACTCAACTTATATACTAAAAAATTCTTCATTTCTAGAGATGTGATTTTCTATGAGGGTGTTTATCCTTTTAGTACTATTAAATCTACTTCTATTTTTTCAAACTCTGAGTCACCTGATTCTTCTATTTATGACTCACCTAATTTTTGTTGGAAATTTGCCTTTGATGGGTATTACGTCCATCCATATTTAATGACTTAAACACTAGGATTCCACATGTTGGAGACTTTAATTCTTCACACGTGCATAATCTACTAAGTGAGTAGATGACCGTAGGTCCAAGGATCGTCAAATTTGGTTAAGAAATGAAAGAGATATTGGTCCACAAAGTAAGGTGTTTGAGACATGAAAAATATGGTGTGGAACAAATCTCCCTCATCGGTGGGGAAAGGAAGAATTGTTCATTTTATAAGCCTAAAAATAGATAAGGGTTTGGGACCCCAAGGGGTAACCCATGTGTTTGAAGGAGGGAGGACCCAGGTGTGCTTGGGTTCGAGGCTAAGCCCACACACGTGCCGCCGCCCGGCCGGGCTTCGGGAGCAAAGTTTCTGCCTCTTGGGCTGATTTTGGAGCATTGAATCTCCATTACTAGGCACTTGAATTTGACCATTATTTGGCTGATTGTAACCCCTCAATAAGTGTCATTACATTGCTATTGAAAGCCCTTAATTGGCTAGTTGAGAGGTCATCCTCCTTACACTATAAATTGAGGTCTTTGGCTCAATTGTTCCTCTTCCTCTCTAGCATCATTTCATTACTTAAAGTTCTTTAAGAGTAACACTTGAGTTTCCTTTACTCATTTGTTAAGTTGTTGTTTTATCTTCGGAGACTATTGCCCATAACGTAAGAGGATATATACAGTACAATCTTGTCTTAAAGATAGAGTGTCATCGTTGCAATCATTATTATTTTCAGTTTATTGTAATCGTTAGTAGTTTATCCTTTCTTGCATTTGTAATATTTACTTACTTTCAGTTCCATGGAGAGTTAGATGAGGAAGTTTATATGCAGTATCCAATAGGTCTACAAATTACAGATCCTACACATGTTTGTCATTTGAAAAAATTATTATATGGGCTCAAACAAACGTCTCGTCAATGGTATTCTCGTTTGACGACTGCTTTGAGTTATAAGGGATTTCATCATTCTTTGAACGACTATTCATTATTTTACAAGTGTTCTGGGAATTCTATTTCTATTATCGCGATTTAGGTCGATGACATTTTACTCACCGGAAACAACAAAGAGGAATTAGATACTCTTAAATCATTTCTTTATGATGAATTTAAGATTACACTATTTCTTGGGCATTGAAATCATTCGTGAACCTCAAGGTTTGATTCTCAGTCAACACAGAAATTTCAGTATATTTCATCTCTTCTTTTTACCATCTTTCAAGTATAAATGTTTTATAACAGTGTCGGTCTTTTGATTTTTTAGTTGCTATAGAAAAATACTGTAATATAATATAATATAATATAAAGATTGATTAACTACGCGGAAATATTATTATAGAAGATGACTATTATTGAAAAGTTTGACGGTACCATCCCCATATCTAAATCTTCCTTATTGCTCCCTCACCAAGAAATCACCAATTGCAGGTGATAAATATTACTCTCTCTCAGTGATCCTTATTTTCCTAAATTCTTATTTTTTTTAAATAATTTGTTATGTTAATAATTAGGTAACAATATTTATATATTATATAATTAGGAGGCCATTTTCAGTACCTCAGATAAAATTTTCAACAATCAAAGGCAAAACTCCGGCAAATCGCCCAATAACCTTGAAAATAAATAGTTTTGAACTTTTGCCCCGACTTACCCCCATAGACCTTCCAAGTATAAAAATCAAAACTTACTAAACTTAAATTCTTTTTTATAGAACAGATAAGGTTAAAAGCTTAAAATCGTCTATTTGTAAGACCAATCTTGTAAATCACATGAAGTCCTCCGGATATAGCTGGATGGCAAAGGAGGAGAACTTAAAAAATTCAGCTAAAGGCCTGCAGCGTGTGTTCGAACCCTGATGGAAGCAATTTGTTCTCTTATGAAGTAGGACCTTGGAGATGATATCAGTTGCTTAAGACGGAAAGCTGGATATCAAAAACAAATCTTGTAAATCACATGCAACTCTCCTAATCAAACCAACCAAAGGGCCCCAAAGAATTATAGAACCATTTTTTGTGCGGATTTTCCCTCAAACCCATTGGTATTTAATTTTTACCCTTTATATTTGTGATCTTTAATTTTTTCCCTGCTATTTTTAATGAAAATATCCAGGTCTATTTTGCAAGATATAGTCTCTGTAATATTATTTTCTTCGAAAACTGAATTTTTACCTCGCGCGACATAAATTATGTAGGAATTAAGTTATGCGGCATAATTTAATAGTAATTTTTTAAATTATGTTGAGTGTTGGAAATTATGCATTGTCCGACATAATTTGTGTGGATGTTATGATACATATATTGAAATTAAACGCTAATTATGCCTGTCGAAATATGAAATTATGCCTTTTCCATATTATGTTAAAGGTTGACAGTTATGCTTTATCCGGTATAATCTATGGGTTGTGTATGATACATATGTCGAAGATATAATACTAATTATATCGAGCGAAATTCTAATTATATCACGACAAAAATAATAAAGGATAAAATTTTTAAAAAACTCAAATTTAAAAGGAAAAAATTGAAGACCAACCCAAAATGGGACGTTTGTGCGATGACCCTTCTAGAACAAATTCACCTTTCGGCCCATTATTTGCCCCAAAACTCGAAACATGTGCCTTCCTACTTGGAATCAGCATTTTTAATTGAAAAAAAAGTGCTAGATAAATTCTAATTAAACTATACTCTCTTTAGTCTCAGATTATTTATTATAATTACTAAAAATAATCTCAAATTATTTATTATTTTAAAAGTTTAAGATATAATCAATATTTTTAATTATAAAAAAAAGTGCTAGATAAATTCTAAGTCATTAAACAATACTCCCTTCAGTCTCAAATTATTTATTCTAGTTACTAAAAACAATCATCTCAAATTACTTATCGTTTTAAAATTTTAAAATATAATTAATTATTTTTATCTATTTTATCATTTATCATTAATAAATATGACACATATATAATAATTTAAATATATGCCCCCTCATATACTATGATTAATTTATCCCAAGGACTCACTTCCTTAAAAGGAGCCCCACACAAATACAATTTTTAATATACATGGACCCTAACAGCTTTGAAATTGATTGATCAAAACTCACAAGTGCTTTCTTTTAGCTAGGATTTGGGAAGATATTATTAGCTTTCAATAGTTTATTTCACTGTGGGAGCAGTTGCAGACTTTGAATTTTCACTAGAAGTCTAAAATCTTCCTTAGAAATAGCAGAAAAGCCATAAACAGAGCCGCAACTATTGCAGAAGTCCATATTTACAAGTATCACTCAATTATTATATGAAAGAACACTTTTATCCTTTATTATATTATCAATATAAAAATACTCTAACATGTAGTTCAAATATAATCCTCCCCCGTTTAAGGCTATTCAGGATGAACACCCAATTACCCGCAAGGGTAGCCAAATTGGTGTAGCAGTAGAGCGCGGGACCGCAATGTCACGAGTTCGATCCCCTGCATAAACCTTCTTGGTTGAGTCTGTCACACATGGCTTGTCAAGTGTGGTTAATCGGCTGACGTGGTTTGCAGGCTATTGCGTCGATCAAGGGGTTTGCTGTCTTGTATTTCGAGAGAGTAGCGGTTGCGGGTTCCATCGTCAACAAAAAAAAAAAAGAATGAACGCCCAATCCAACTTGATACTAACATTTGTGAGTTGAATATCACATGATATGCCATATAACACTCCAACCCATTTTACCCCATCTCGTTCACTTCTACTTTCACCACTCGCACCTTCTCCTCTCAACCATCAATACTACCGTGACCACGTTCACGTGGGATGGTGGTAGTCAATGGTCAGTCACAAACGAGGAACTTGTTCAACATTAACGCTTTTCAGTTTAAATATAAGAAAATAATTTTTCAAATTTTTTATTTTTTGTTTTTAAATTTATAACGTGTAAAGTAAAGATCTCTCGAAAAAATTGACATAAAACTAAGAAAAAATCTCTTACTGCTATTCTTTTAATGGTTTTCAAATTCTAAGAGAACCTTCCTAAATCAGCTATGTTGAAATCACAAATTAATTGGAGTATACCATATGAATTATCTATTTCTATTCCATTGTATTCAAACTCATTTTTATATTTTACATTTTTCTGATAATGATTAAGTTTAGATGATTCATCATAGTTAACTATTTTAAGTTAATCATCAACCTATTGTAATCATTAAAAGTCTTACTCTTTAAAAGAAAGAGAAAACAGAAGATAAATAATCAGTTTAAACAAATCTAAGGTACTTGATTTGGTCCTATAATATAAGAGAAAATTGCACATATCATTCAACATCATTACTATCATCACTAATTTCAAACCACGACCCCACACTTAAATTCCAAACAATTCCCTCTTTCACCCTCTTGACTTCTCCTTCTCCCCCTTCCTCTTTCTCTTTTTCAAGTAAAACTTATTCATATTCAGTGTTTACATGAAATCATACTAAATTTTATAATTAACTCACAAACTAAAGTAAAATAATGTATTAAATAATTGTGGTTTAATTATAAAATTTTATATGAAGAATGTGTCATATTTTCATTGAGTTGGTATAACTATCGAGTGCAAGAATTCTTTTACCTTATTGCCTTCCTTCCCACCCTTATATCCCAAATTTAGGTAAAAATTTGAGGTTTAAGAATTATTTGACATCTAGATAATAAGTATCAATTAAAATAGTTAAGTGCACTCGGGGACGGATTTAGGTTTAGGGAATAAGGTTTAATTAAATTTTCTTCGTCAGAAAATTATACTATGTGAATAAGCTAAAAACATTTTTTTTGGTTTATATATACATAAAAAAAAGATTTTAGTGTAGTGGCAAAGAAGGATAAACTTTGGTGTTGAAATTCTAAATGTGACACTGTAGTATTTTCTTGAATCCCCGCTTATCTGATTTTTTTATTTCGCCATTGAGTACGTAAATCAGTAAGTTTGATCCGAACACTACCATTATATAAATGGAAAAAAATTGTAGTATTACTTTTTTTGGTGTATATATACACACAAATTATCTGCTTTCCCAAGAAGGTCATCATGGTTTCTTGTTTTTGACATGTAACTAAGAGCAGAACTTGATAAATGAGAATATGAAGAAGAAAGTTGGAATTTTTGCAACAATGAGTACAAAGATTCTCAGCAATCTTATATTTATTCAACTTACTTCTCTTTGTGTTATTATCTCTTCAGGTGAATGAAACTTCGTCTCTATCATCATAATTTTAATATACCCCATCTCCTATAATGTCTGCATAAGTTCTCTATTATATTCTTCTGCTTCACTCTCTTTGAATTGATCAAATTATGTTAATTTATTATGTCCTTTATATATATATTTTTTTATTGTTTTATTTATCTTGGTCCAAGATTGACTTTGTTAGCTTTTACATGAATAATTTCAATCCGAGCAATAATTACATGAACATAAAACTTCATCTTCATAGACTATGTTGCTCGGACTCTTCAAAAATGTTGAGAGGTGCATGTTGGCTCCTCAAATGTAATGCATTTTTGAAGGATCCAAGACAGGTTAGGTAATATTTTTGGAAAATCCGAATAACATAGCTCATAGGTTAAAGTTCATTGGAAGTCACTCTCATTATAGATAAGGAATCTTATTTCTTTCAAGTTGCAAAATCTTGTCACCAAGTTTTGAATATTTAATGCTCATTTGCTCCTTTCAGGTTCAAATGCAATACCAAGAGAATTGCAGCAGAAAATGTTATACCAAAAGGATATAACAACACCTATAACAACAGTCCCAACAGGAAATCCTACCACATCCACCCCTTTGCTGAATCCAACTGTCTCAAATCCCGATTCAACATCCACTAGCCCGACTAATCCAGTATCGACACCAGCAATAACCAATTCTCCGGTTTCTTCCGGAGCGAGCTGGTGTATTGCTAGCCGAGCCGCTTCACAAACCGCCCTGCAGGTCAGTTACGGATCTAGATTAGATGCGTGTTCATAACTTAGTTTGAGTCGGTTTTTCTCTAAAAAGAATTCAAACCAATTACGTCGATTTTTCGTTGGTTCGACCTTTGTGGCTTTTTTAAACATGTCACATACACTGTCAAACACATAATCCGACGAATATATTCTAGCATAATATTACCGAGCTAATTATTCTTAAGAAAGCTATCATTTATCAAGATATCTTGATGATAATTGAATTAAACAATGAAAAATAATTACGGACTCAATTAAATTACTGTAAATGCAAAGAACTAGACTAAAAAGCAACACTGCAAAATATGCTTAAAATTTTGAATACACATGTGTAATTATAAATTTTGAATACACATGTGTAATTATAAATTTTGAATAGGTACCGTTTGGTTCTTATTTTCCGGTTATATGCTTAAAATCAAAACCAAACTTACAAAAAATATCAACGTTCCGGTTTGATCCATTTTTCGATTCGGTTGAGTTTTTCGATTTCCAGTCCATGTGAGCCCAAACACACACACTCTCTTTATATATATATATATATATATTATATGTTTGTGAGATAAGAAAATGCACACATATATAAAGAACGTAATCTATTAATTTTAAATTTTGAATTCGCCTATTGCAGGTTGCTTTGGACTATGCTTGTGGCAATGGTGGTGCTGACTGCTCAGCAATTCAGCCACGTGGAAGCTGCTACAACCCCAACACTCTTCGCGATCACGCTTCGTATGCATTTAACAGCTACTATCAGGAAAATCCAATTCCAAATAGCTGCAATTTTGCTGGCACTGCTATTACTACCAACACTGATCCCAGTAAGCTACATTTGTTATTAATCATGCTATAAAGTGATTGAGCCAGAAATTTCACTAATTCAAGATATGAAGGAGTAAACACATGAGAAAGCCAAGAGTATTCACTATATTGTACATAAAAGAGATTGACCTATCTATAAAGTATATTTTTCCGGCCAATGAATCAGGGTAGCTCCGCCATTGATGCCATGTGTTGTTGATAGCATGTTATTAAGTGATTTTCTTTAAATTTGTTGTGTGCAGGTAGTGGTTCATGTCAATATCAATCAACAAGGTGTACCAATTAATTGTTATTATCCTTTTTAAATTTAACCCTGTTAGAAACAGAAAAATTAACTAATGTTTGTGATCAATTGCAGCACAAAAACATCTATTTTGAACACAACAAATGCAAGAGGATCAAGAATATTTGGTGCTGGACCAATCACACCATCTACTTCATCAGCTGCCGTGACATGTAGCTCTTTAAGTTATAAGAGCTGCATCTTAACATATCTTGTGATACTGCTAGTTTAGCTAGAGACTCTGATCGATCTAAAAGCTTAAATAATTAGAGAGCATATTTTCATTTACAATATTTGTTGGAAATTAGCCTTTGGCGGGAGTTGCGACCGACCAACTTTAACGGCTTAAACACTAGTGTTACGTATGTTGGAGAATCCGGTTCTTCACACATGCATGATGTACTAAGTACGTAGATAACCGTAGGGCCAAGAATCGTCAAATTTCATTGAGAAATGAAAGAGATATTGGTTCACGAAGTGAGGTGTTTGAAGCATGGAAAGTGTGGTGTTGTGTTCAATTCTCCCTCATCGGTAGAGGAAGAAAGAATTGTTGTGTATATAAGACTCGAAATGTGTTTGGGGTTTGGGACCCCAAGGGGTATCCCATGTGTTTAAAGGAGGGAGGACCTAGATGTGCTTCGGTTCAAGGAAAGACCACACGCGCGCCGCCGCCCGCCCGTCCGGTCCGGTCCCGGGTCCGTGGTCTATTATCTTTTTGGGCCAGAAAACTTTGTCAGAAGTACAGTTTGGACCAGAATTCTTTCAGATGTGCAGTTTTTGGTCCCTGAAGTTTCAAGATGTACAGTTTGGTCCCTGAAGTTTTTCAGAAAATCAGAATTTCGACGGTCCAGAACAGAAACGTTCCAGCACTCAATTCAGGCAGTCCAACAGCCCCTCTTCCTCCTATATGGTCATTATTTGGCCAATAATGGCTGTTATGGAGGCAGTCCAACAGCCCCTCTTCCTCCTATATAAACACCCCTTACACCATTGTTGAGGCACACTTGATATACTCGAAAATACACAAAGCAGAAAGTATAGCAAAGCAGTTTCTTCCTAATCTTCCAAGCATCATTTCTTATTCAATATTCTTCACGGTAGCTTTTGAGTTTCCTTTGCTCAATAGTTCCATTGCTGTTTTATCTTGGGAGACGAATTGTCCGGAACGTATAAAGGATACATACGGGGCAATATTGTCTTAAGGACAGAGTGCCACACTCGACTCAGCAAAATCAAAGCAGTTTCCGGTCTTCTTGTTCAACAAAATTGTAATTTCCGTTTCATTGTTATATTGTAATTTCCAGCTTTCTAGTTGAATTGTAATTTCAATTCTTACTTAAGCAGTTACTTGTAATTTCCGTTTCTTGCAATCCTTTGTAATACCCAACAATATTAACTGAATTCTCAGTCAAATATTTATAAATATTACATGCTAAATCCGCCTCTGCTGAGTGATCGATGAACGGTTACTTCAATTCCTGTGAAGCTGCCACAAGCTGCATGATCATGTAGAGAGGTTGCGATAGGAGTTTATAGTGATGTTAATTAGGTTATAGGTATAGTTGCTTTTTATTTGTTTTTCCAAAATGGCATCTTACATGTTATTAGAGGAGGATTTCCATCTATAGTTGTAAATGAAGGAAACTGATCAATCTTGGGGATTGTAGGTTGTTTGCAAGAAACTCCACTTATATGTAGTTTCAATATAAGCATATTTAATATTAACTCCTCGTTCTGCCCTTCCTATTGGGATAACAGCTTTCGGACTTTGCCTGCCCTTTTTAATAAATAATTCCGGCTCTGTCTGAGAAAGAAGCATTTATTTGGAGAGTTAGTTGCTTGAGCGGTTACTGAATTATTAAAAATAGGCGAATAACGTCGTTTTCTTTATCAGAAAAGTTACTTCTGTTTTGCTATTTCACTCAAAAGATCACTCAATCTAAAAAGTGATATATCCGATCACTTTTCAATAATGTGACTCCTAATATTTTAAGCCAAAAACAAAAAAAAAACATGAAACTCCAAAATATTTTAACCAAAACTGAGTACACATCCGAATATTAAGACGTTATAATTTGAATGTGTTGAATAATAAAATTCATTTGTTTTCTCAACGTATGAATTTGTAAAATATGTCTTTATATAAAAATTTATAAAATTCAAATAAAATACTAAATTAATCTAATACTATATCAATAAAAAATTAAAATTATATGTGCAGTTGGTGGTAGTGATAACTAGCGGGGTGGCCAATTAATAATTGTGTTGGTTGATGGTGGTGGTTTTGAGTGAGGATGGTGGCTGATAGTATAATTAACAATGGTAGTTGATCGTTGTAGTCGGTGGTTATAAGTAACAATTGTGGTTGAAGATAGTGATATCTAATCGCAATGGTCAATGATAATGGTGGTTGGCGATAAATAGTAATGGTTGATCTGATGATTGTTGGAGTTATTTATGACTAATGGTCTTCGTTGGTAGTGATGATTGCAAATGACAGCTAATGGCGGTGACATGTAGGTGACTGTAGTGATTCATGGCGGTGATGATTGTGACTGAGGATGGTAGTTGTGATATGGTGATTGGTGATAGTTGATAATGGTGACCGGTGACAATGTTTAGCAGTAATAGTGAATGAAGTAGTAGTGTACTTATATCTTTGTAGAAATACTTAAATAGACATCATAATGAATCAATCAGGTCTATTTAGATTTATTAAATAGTTGTACAATTCTTATGTGCCATATATATATATATATATATATATATATTTCATATTATTTGTCAATTTACAAAATTAAAATAAAATAAATTATTATTTTTATTGTATTTCATATTATTAAATATTTTTTTAAATAATTAATATTAATTAGAATGTAATTTATTGGAGAGATAATGGTAAATTAGTAAGAATATATTTTTTATTTAGCAGCACTGCACTTTTTGTCTTTTTGTTCATAAAATTGTGTTAGTGAGTAAATTGACTAACTGGTTAACCGAACACTTCACTATTTTGCGGCAGTTATGAAACGGTGGTATCTATATATGAATTCCACTTGTCACATCAGCAATTTGTCTGATGCACTGTAAACCCATTATATGTAGAATAAGCATTTTTTAGGTTTTGATTGAAATCAAGAATCATTTTTTATCCGACCCATTTGAATCTTCGGTCGTAAAATTTCTGGGGTTCAAGGAACAATTGACAATTCTTCATTTGGGGACAATTGGTGTTCACACTCGCTACTCGTAAGTTTATCCTAAACGTTTATGTATTTGAAATGAAATGAACCCGAATCAAGAATTCAGAAGAATGTATGTATACATAGGATTTATTGAGGTTTAGTTGATTAATTGTGTGATTTGAAAGAATTTTCGTTTTTGTTCTGTTAATACCCTGTACCAGTGTTGCTTCTACTGAGGTGTTTTAGCATGAAGGGAATTGTTTTCCATGAAAAATGTTACTGTTTTCAGGAAAATAGGTGGTGTTATGGACTATATAGATAATAAATTCAGCAAATTTCATTGTGTTGTGATGAATTTTTGGTGTGTTAATGACTGATGATATGAAATAATTTCCCTTTTGGTTCCGAAAATACCCTCTACCGTCACAGCAGGGGCGGTTTTAGGTGCTATAATTCGGGTACGTGAACACATGGTCTCTCTGTAAAACTAGGTATTTTGTGTATATATTTCCTAAAATTAGTATAATAGTATGAACTCATGCTACAAAAAGGCTAGATGGTTTACTTGGTCTAAGGTTGAGTTATTTACCTAGAGTACCAGGGATCAAGTCCCGCTTAATACATTTTTTCCTTCTTTTTCTTAGTGGTGAACCATGTTCCAGAAATCCTAGGATTCGCCCTGCTTCACGGTGTTACTTCAACTGAGGTGTTTAGCATGAAGGTAATTGTTTTCCGTGAAAATTATTTTTAAAGGAAAATAGGCGGGTTTCTGTTTATTTTCTAGTGTTTGGTTGTTGAATGGACGGTATGAATAAATTTTAGCAAATTGGATAGTGTTTTGATATGAAAGAATTTCCCTTTTTGGTTCTGTCGATACCATGTACCTTCGCGGTGTTACTTTCACTGAGATGTTTAGCATGAGGGGAATTTTTTCCCATGAAAAAGTGGTTTTCAGGTAATTGTTCTCACTTGTTTGTAGGTGAATGGACAATACAAATAATAATTTCAGCAAATTGGATAGTGTTCTGATGAACGTTTTGAGTGTTAAAGATTGATGATATGAAATGATTTTCTTTTTGGTTCCGTCAATAT